>JAIUZE010071965.1:0-31107 GCA_022085475.1 Heliosperma pusillum | reverse complement strand
TTTTGCTAACATTTTAAATACACCGTCTCTTGTTAGTATTTTCCGCATTTAGTTTGTAATATTTTGACACTCCCTCGTTTTATTTAACTTGCATGTATAAAAGTTTTTAAAACTACCTATTTCCGCTATATAATTCACATGCTTGTATGTTTTGTATTTCCGCATTCGCGAGGGTTGTCACAGTAAGGGACAATCTGTCGGGCAGTGACCGCTTATAGAATTCTGGCAATTCTTGTAGCCTGGTCGTGGCAAGAGCTACTAGTATTCTTTTGAGTCAATTCTTTGACCAAAGACTGTACGCCTAAGGTGGCACAGTTTCAGAGTGACTTTGATTTATGCTCTACGACCTTCGTAACTGGGTCAAATGGGCATCTTTTGGGTCATGATGAGCTGTGGCTATACAAAGGGAATAGTGCGATAGGAATTGTCCACCCCTTGTCAGGGTTGTTTTAAATCTCAAGGCCACTCGAGGAGGAGTAAGCTGAAATCGTTGCCACGCTCGGAAGGTATCTATGGTAGATAAATCCGGTCAAACAGTTACTCTCCATATCGAGGAAACCACTCTTGATATGATCAAATGCAAGTACGACCTGCAAGACACCTTGCATTGAGTGGGAGATTGTAATAGGACAAGAGAATTGGTGACGCACACTTGTCACGGACAAGTGGGAGATTGTTGGAGTAAGTGTCCTCAACAATAGTGCGATCACATAATTAAATCTCAATAATAAAGAATACAAAAAGGGTGATAAATATTATAGTCAACTGGTCAACATAAATCGGTAACGATTGGCTCAATTGAGTTTGACGTTACTGTCGTATGACGGTGGTGATCAGTTGATCCCTTGAGGTCACACCTAAAGGACATTCCCCAAATCATGTACATTAATTAATTGTATAGCGATACAGATTAATTAATCCCTTAAACTGAACCAAGTTTAAATTGTATGTGAGAATTATATCTTATTGTAATGTGATTAAATAAGATTCATTTTGGTTATTTAATTGTTATATTACTAAGAATGCATTATGTTTATGAAACATTTGAGATAAGTGAAATTGGTCGATTATAATTACAAACTGTTGTAGATTATATTAACCAAATATGAGATGACCCATTTTATTTACATGTAATTATAAAATATGACTTAAAATGTTAAGTCTAATTTATTTGTTATGAAATTGCATTTAAATTAGTTAAATGTACATTTATAAGCCTAATTACATGTTACATGGCACATGTCACATATGTGACAAATGACAAATTACAAAAATAAATTGGACACCCATATTATGTTGTTAAAATCGGTTGGAGGGTACAAGGGTAGGTTTTAGGTCATGATTTGTTGTTCTAATTAAGAATTAAAACAACATGATTACTACCTAAACCTAGCCTTAAGTCTATTGCTTTGTTAAGAACAAAAGCAAAAGGGACACCCTTCCCCATGGGGCTATGACCGGCCAAAATAAGGCCATAAGAGGAGTGTTTTTCCTCTTATGGTATTGACTTGATAATATATTCATCTCATAAGTTAAAAACATACTTATCTCTCTTATTCTTCAACTTCTCTCTAAAACTTAAGAAGTTCATCTTAGAGTTTATATTTTCTAATAACATTACTAGTGTAGTAATAAGAGGTTATTAGATTTATTTTAAGGGATACTACTTTTAATACTAGTGTAGTATTTTAGTAGAGATTAAAAGGTTTGTCTTGGGTGCAACTTAGAGTAGTGTTCTTATACTAATAACTTGGAGTTCATCCTTATTATTTAAGGTCAAGAACAAGATTAGGAAGGTGTCCTAATCTTGTGCCCATATTTGTTCGAAAATCAATGTAAGGAAAATGGTTCTTTATTTTGTATTTTATTGTTATGCATGCATAAGATCTAATTAGTTTATGAGTAAACTAATTGTAAAATGAAATTAGAAATGTCTAATATAGAGTTTAAGAAACTTACACAAGGCACATCACGCTTATTGCAAATATGTACGACTCGCTTCTCACCAAATCGTCGGAGATTACAATGAGGATCACTGCAGAAGTTTAGAAATAAGAATAAGAAAGCACAAATGGTCAACCAAAGGTTGAGTACGGTAACATACTACGCAATAAGATAAACACCATATCAATCATCAAAAATAATTGCCAATAACGACTAATGCTCAATGATAATTAATAGTACTCAAGGATAATCAGCATCACTCTGATCGCATAACGACCTTCTCAGCCCGCAGGTTGGCATCACAACATTAATACATATGTAAATACTCCGTACTCCTATCGGCTTTCTCGATTCGCAGATCGGCATCTCAGCATAAATATAGACTTCCAACACCTAACGACCTCCTCAATCAGTAGATCGACATCACAATGACACAATCATCATAATTCATAATTTTGCTCATATCAAACTCGCATACTACCATCATATCAACCAGTACAGCCCATACAACATAGATACTAATGATAAACAAACCAATACGATAAGCAACAATAACAACTGCCATGTCTCGTTTGAGATCAGGTGTTTCTCGGCCGAGACACCCTTGTCTCCCCCGAGATGGTCCTCTCTAATCTGAGATGGGTCTGTTCTAGAGACAAAAGTTGAGTATGAAAAAATCCAACCTTTTCGCAATTCTTCACGCACAAGCTAAGCAAAAGCAATATCTAAAACCTTTCCTCTAGGAAACCGCTAACTACAATCATATAATAACGAATCTAATCACTAACTAATAAATATTATAGTTCATCATCTTCTTATATTGATTACTAAGGATTTGATTCATTAATCTAGGTATAAGGTGATGTAAACTTTATACTAGGTCAAGAATATTGTATTATAAAAGTGATTAGAACTTACCACAAGTTGATTAAAGGATTGATAAGAAACTCTCCCTATATCTCCAATTAAAAAGCCTTCTCTCTTAATTAGGTATTTAGTTTTGAGTTTTGTGAGTAATAAAGAGAAGAGTCTAAGAAAAGATTAAGGGAGAGTTTAAATAAGGTTAAAGTAGTTTAGTTGGTTTAGGAATACTATCTAATTTTTAAAATTACTAGTTAATAAATTAACATGCGGAAATTAGGAAACATGCTAGCTGGCCTCTTGAACTCATATTGCATGTCACGAGGCCTGTCTCGACCGATACAGGTATTTCTCGACCGAAACACCCTCCATATCGACTGACATGGGTCCCATGTCCACTCCTAAGCTAGCCAAACTACTCTCATGCACCAACACTCTAATAAAACATACTATATAAGTGACGGTTATTACAATTTTTGAATGGTGTGTTGGAAAGGAAAAAAGAATAAAAAAATGCAATGAAAAGAAAGAAGCTTGGAAAAAATGAAGAAACAAAATATGAAAAAGAAGAGAAGATTGAGAGCTTCCATGTTTGAAATGAATTTTTGGGATGTGTTCATGTGCTTTAAAATGTAAATGAGCCAATATGTTGCTTTTTTCTTTGATTGTGTTGCTTGGGAATGATTTGAGGTTGGAATGAACATCCTTACACATTTTGTTGTTGCTAGCTTAACCATTTGCTCCACATATCCGAAATCATTTGGCCACCCTCTTACCCATTATCACTACCATTATTCTTTGTCTTCTAGGCTTATTTTCTTGTATATATGATCAGGTTCAGCATTATCTTGTAAAGTTGGAATGTTTACCAAACTAGATCGCGGGAGCATTATCTTGAGTTGTAGATAGGAGAGTGTCGTTCACATATAAATTGCGAATTTCATATATTTTGAGTGTGAGTTTTTTTCTCGTGACGAGTCCAATGTCATTATGATCATGCAAGAGTTGAAATGTCCATGTGAATTCCTTTATGCTACGCTAACATGTAAATCTCATGCATGTATTACATTTTCCTATGCCAATGTTGGTTTGGGATATGTTTGGTTGTGCTTTCTAAGCTACTTTAAGGGATTTGCATTTGGAAGGGATGATTTTTGCTCGTCACCCTAGTCCTTGTCATGTTTGAAGTTGTGTGCTTGCTTGAGGACAAGCAAGGGTTTAGCTTGGGGGAATTTGACACGTCATTTATTTATAGAATTTTACACCACATATTAGCTCGTATTTACATTTTTTTTTTACTATTTAAAGTGGTTTTATGTTCTAATTGCTTCTTTGGAAGTATTATTGTGTTTTAATATGGTTTGTAGGATTTTAAAGCGGTTTTGGGTCATTTCTACGTCAAATATTTACATTTGAATGATTAACGACCAAGGTGATGCTAAGAATGACGACTACATTAGCTTAAGATGGCGTGCTATGAAGTTTTGATGGTTTAGAGTTGAAAGGAACAAGTTTCAAGTCATTCCGAGCAAGAATGAACAAGTTATGACAATGTCCATGTGCGTAATCAAAAACCGTCTCCAACCCCCATCGCCAACCCATATACCTTGAGGACATGATCAAAGATATTTATAGCTGAAAATAATGCGCAAAAGGTGTTATTCACGTCCTCTATCAGGGTGGAAGACCATGGAGCAATAGGGTTGCAATTCGAAGTCAATAAGCGAAACAATGACCGATGGGTGCTGAGATGGCTACGTCCCCGATCGGGGTTGCCTTAATCTAGGCTCTTAGAGGCTTCACATACCCCTTTTTTCTCGACTTTATTCCTCATAATGGCTTGTGACTTATGGAGCGCCTGATGATTGCTATCTAAGGAGAGGATTGCTAGCTTTTAAAGACATCCAACAACCCAGAACAACAACATCTCTTCTCTTTTTCTTAGATTTACTTTCAATTAGTTTTAATCTTGGTTTTCTTTTGTTATAAACATTTTATTTTTAGTATTTCAAGCCTAATCTTGTGTTTATTTTAAAGTCTTCTTTATCATTCTACTTCTTATTCCTTTTGTGTAGGTAACTCTTATCCTTTTGCTTTGTATTTTCATTTACATTCCAGTTTCACTTACTATTACCATGTTCATATTTACTATCTTGTTAGTAGTTACTTTACTTATCATAATTAGTGAGTAGTCTCTTAATTTAGGGATTAGGGGAAGAATGTTAGATTAGCATTTTTTATTGTCGAATTGGGTTATGTGAATGTTGTTATTGTTTCTAATTCATTCTTGTTATCCATGGGTAATCTTCGATTGGTGGCCACAATTACTTGACTATATTTTCTTAATGCGTTTCCTTAGAACGAAAGTCTGGATGAGAATTAGACAAATCATGAATAGTAGGATGACCTAGTGAGATTCGAAAGTATGCTAGGACTCGTTCAATGGTAGAGTATTCATATCGAAAGGTAAGTACTAATAGGCCTAGATAATTATCCACTTCACTACTCATGATGCCCTTTTGCTACTTTACATGCATGAACCTATCCCCTCGATTCTCATTAATATTGTTGCTATTCATCCTTGTGATCGACCCCTACTTCCCTAACTACATTAATGTATTGTTAGCTTAGCCTAGTGTTATTATCTTTTATTAGCTACACGATAAGCCTGTCAAATATCACAAGTAAGCGAAATACCCAATTTTCCAATTTATGCACTCAAAAGTTACATCACTAAATTTTGATAGTCCCTAATACTCAACCCAAATAAACACCTTAACATTATAGTCTCCGTAACTTAACCACTCATGGTTCCCAATTTGTCCACAATTCAAATCAAGATATTATCAGCCATCCTAAAATGTGCCTCTCCATATTCATATTCAAAACCTCAACCCAATAGAATGGTTATAGCAATAATTAGTCATAGCTGCAATTCACATTGATATTACCAATAAACAAAATGTCACAAACTCAATCATCACAACTTGAAACATTTTATATCAATTTTCGTAGAAAGTACATTCCATCACTTGTTAACAACACATTCAATCATCTCATATCTTTCTCATAAACGTTCAATTCACAACCTCCACAATTATTTTCTCACTTTCTTTGTTACAGAACACTTTTATACAACATTCTTACCACATTCCATCTTTCTCAACCTCACATATCCAAAACACTTTCTTATAAAATCCAAATAAATCATCCAATTTAAACGTTCTCATCTTAATATTCACAATACAGCATATGCAAAAATCACAATCAATATCAACAATAATTAAATACACAACTACATGCATCAATAAGAACCCATATTTGAAGGAACATATCATCCGATTCGTCACCCATCTATTCTAATATTGTCTCATGCGTGTGATATTGTGTGATGGGTGTGATATTTTGCTACTCAACCTTTGGTTGACCATGTGCTTTTTTATTCTTATTTTCTAAAACTTATGCGGTGATTCTCTTGATAATTTACGATAAATTGGTGAGTATTCAATCTAACGGGTATTGACATGTAAGCTATGCTTTGGATGCTGCTCGATACTTGGGACGTGTTGAGCCACTCAAGAAGAGTTGCCACTATATTTAGTTCATTTGTTCCATCCCGCTTATTAATAAGTCCTCCACTGTATTTATTAGTTATTTGTTGTATTAGTCACAATGATTTTTAAGACCACCCATTACGTAATAAAGATGTAAATTGCTTTTCCATTATTTGTCTTCATATATACTACCTTGGTTAACCAAGATGGTAACCCACTTATTTATCTGGAAAGGCCTAGTTAAGGCTGCGGGTGTTATAAAGTGGTATCAGAGCTACGATTTTGGAGCCTAAAATAAATGAATCTAGGAGATCTAAAATGAATATAGGTGTACATGTCATTTTAAATGAACCCCGATGAGAGACTGTTAGCATAACTTATTAATTTGGTTGAGATATCCGTTCATACCAAAACCTTGCCTTTTTTCGTCTCAACCTGGTAATTACGTGGGGTAGAATAAATGGGTGACACATTAGATGATCTGTTGCTTTAAATATGAGTTCTGAATGCGGCATGTTATTATATATTTGTATTGGGTGTTTTAGATATGTGAAGGTGAGAATGATGGAATGTGGCAAGAAAGTTGTATAAAAGTGTTTGGTAACAAAGAAACTAGGAAAATAATTGTTGAGGTTGTCAATTGAACGTTTATGAGGCTAAAGTAAAAACACTAAATAAAAATATTCAAAAATTTATGTAGATATAATTAAAATTTAAAATCATGGTTATATAATTCATTACTGTAAGAGGATATCCTGCATGTCATATATGTGACAACCCTCGCGAATGCGGAAATATAAAACAAACAAGCATGATGAAATTACCCCGTCTAGTCGGATTTACTCCATCTATCATAGTTGGTCAAGATGAAATTACCCCGTCTAGTCGGAAATACGGTATTTTAAAAACTTTTATACATGCAAGATAGATAAAACGAGGAGTGTCAAAATATTACAAACTAAGTACGGAATATAACAAAGAGACGGAGTCTCTCAAAATGTTAACAAAGAACAAGTGTTTAGCAAACTAGCTAAAATCGTCTAGAGGTGTTTTAATCCAGGGACAACGCCCGCTAGCTCACCACCCGAACCCAAAATATCATAGCAAAAGCCAACCAAATCAAGCAACCTGTTCATCCATGAAAAACATGAACGCCACAGTCAGTGGGGAGTAACTCCGGGTTCTCCCAGCCATATCACATTAAACGTACATAGAAGGAAATACAAAAGTAAATCATGCATATAGAGATATACATGTGAGATACGATAAGAATAGATAGGCAATCCAATATATAATGATAAGATTATATGGAAATCAAATCCGAAACCATCATGTGATACAAAGACTCGGGGAAGACACTCTTAGGCAACCTATATACGCTCACTAGGGCTTACATCTCACCGTTAGCGGCATATACTTTGATAAGATAGAAACTCGACAAATAAACCGTCAATCATCTAATTCATGCAAGGTCCAACTCAATGTTTCACGTATAATTCCACTTACAAACGACCATCAAATCATACGAATATGACAACACAATCCTCACGTTTATGGCACGCACTAGCATCATGTCCAATAGCAAGACAAGCCAATGGAAGCTCACGGAATAAGACATTTCCCGGAACCGTATACGATAAGACGTTTCGTATACTCATGACCTAGACAAACAAGTTCACGGGATAAGACGTTTCCCCCGGAATCATGTACGATAAGACGTTTCGTACACCCAAGACTCTAATCCTCTCGGTAGGACGACGATAATAATACGGTCCTAGTCTAAACCTGGCCAGACTCTCGGGATAAGACATTTCCCGATTCGACATGTGGTAAGACGTTCCACATCCAAGACTCGGTCAATCATAGACGCCGAGTACCCCAAATTCGGTCAACCTTCACGAAAGAGGCGGAAAGAGATCTATAGTCAAAATTCAAGCTAGTACGCTACATGCAATGACACGACCTCGCAAGGATACAACATTTGACGGCCAGGTCGATCAACGCATTGCGTTCGCCTCCTAACAAAGTCGTCATATCCCCACTAAACATGCATACAAGCATCAAGGATACACCCCATCGCTCCAACATTCCAGTCTAACGAGTATAAGGGTGTATCCGGGAAATGAGAGTTCATAGCACAAAATCATTAGTGCTCAAATCATAACATATGTAAAAACTGACTCAAAGTAGGACATACCAAAAACCGTCACAAAACATGTGAATAGCGAATTATATAAACTTAACTATGATAAAAATGAATCAATAAATGATACATAAGCATTAGAACAAGTTTATGAAGCCTAATGAATAAGAAACATAGATACCTCTCCAAAACAACAAGTTTGGAAACTAACTAAAACAAGGGTCCACTTCAAACTGTCATAAATAGAGTTCTAGATATGAAAATGCAGAAATTCAAAGTTGAGGTGATAGCTTATCCTCTTACGGTTCCAACGATAGGTCACAAGCCCAAAACAAGCAAGTAACGAAGGAGATATGATCATTTTACGAAAAGGGGTCAGTGCAGTGAAACTGCACAAGTCACGACCGTGACTTGTATTTCACGCCCGTGACATGAGTTACCAATTCACCCGAGAGCCTTCAACATAAATTCAATCCTATTATTTCCAATTCTCATAATTCATTTCTAATAACTATCAACAATCAATATTCATCAACAACAATCATCAAATAACAACAATCATCATCCATAACATGAATCCTAAGCTTTCTAATGGTATTCTAAATACGAATTCTAGCATATAAAGCATGTAAAACACGTAAATGATATCGAGTAACCCTTCACCGTTACCTTTACGCGTCTTTAATCGATTCTAAACCTTCCTAGTCTCCACCTACATACAATTAGATAATAAAAGACGAATATCATTCACCTCGAGAAAGACGGATAATTTAAAAAGCAAGAAAGACGGTAATTTTATTACCAATACGGATAGAGGAAGCTAAGAGGGGAAGAATAAGACGAACTTACGTGAATTTCAACAAGAAACGAGTGAGATACGATGATTCAAAGATGGATCAAAATGGAGGCAAGGGTTTTGGTGGTTTCTTAAGGAAGAAGAAAGTTTTGTAATGTGTTTGTGTGAGTAATGAATTAGGTTAGGAGAGTATGAGATATTTATGGGAAAAAGTCAACAAAAGTCATAGAGGGCTCAAGACGGGTTTTACATGAAATCTCGCGGAAATTCCAAATAAGAACTCGGAAATTCTAAATTTGACTCGGAAAATTAAAATTACGATTAAAACTAAATTTCGCTGAAAAGTAACCGTAAAATATTTTCACTATAAAAATAGGGTACATTTGCGGGTGTTACAATATAAATCTTAAAAATTGGACCCAGTAGTATAATACATTTGATTTATGTTAAATACAAAAAATTTGAATAGATAATATTGTTTATCTTATAATAAGTATAACAAATAAGAGGGTATTTAAAATGAAAGTCCATATACCCTAATTAGACTCCTCTAATTAGTGACCAAATTACAAGTTAATTTAGTGTTTAAATTATCTATGTAACACGCATGCAAATATAAAGACATTATGTAAAATAGTAGAAATTTTCTCACATTAAAGTGGAAATAAAATGAGCACAATAAGAATACCTTTCTTATTATTCTTGAGCTAGTAAAGGGATGATCCTCCAATACAATCTTCAAATGAGAAGACCTCCTTCAAGTTGCACCCAAAATGTCAACCAAATAATCTTAACTTATTATTAAGTAGATAATAAATAGATATTTAAAACTACTAATAATTAGTATATATTACTACACTAGTAATACTTAGTGAATATTTATATGCTTGAAAATTTAGAGAGAGGATGAAGGAAATTGCATGAATGAATATGATTAAGTGTTGTAGTAGAAAAATGAGAACGACATGTGATCTCCGTTTATCACACAATAACCAGCCATGTCCCCTTCACAAGGTTGATTTTGTGCTCTTATTTTATTCACATACAATTAAATAGAGTGTAGTAGTAATGGTAATGATTAAGGCTTCTAGGATTTGTCACTATCACTAGGTAGAGTGTGGATTAAGGAGAGAATAATTATCATTACTCTCCCACTTGATAAAACCGGTCCCCACTTAGTGATGAAATGGTTCATTTGATTATTGATATTTGTCCCACAAATACTTATAAATCGTATGCTTAATTATTTTATATAATTAAGTGATAATATGATCATATAACAATTATATGACACAAGTTAATAAATAATATGCACTTAAATTTTAAGTGATATTTTACCATTATATCAATATATAATGGGCCCCACAATACTTAGTTAATTTATTTTCAACTCCTTGTAAAAAAAAATTAACTAATTACCTCCATCTCAAAATATATATAAAACCTCAACCAGTTTAGTAAATTAACGATTAATTACTAAGTTAAATATTATTTAATCATATAAACATCAGATATAAATTTATCATTCAATTATCATATAATTGAATAATAAACTTAATTTAATTTGAGTTCTCAACTCAATTTCTATTGATTAACTCTCATAACTAAAAAATACATATCAAATATATGTAAGGGGCTAATTAACTGTACCATATACAAATAGTTAGTTTTTCTATTGGGGTTTTATCCTATAGGTGTGACTGAAAGGGATTAGTTGATCACCGCCGTCATACGACAATAACGTCAAACTCTAGTCAACCAACCGTTATTGATTTACGTTAATCAACTGAGTAAAACACATATATAGTCAATAAATATCCCGATTATATTCCTTAATGAGATTTATTATGTGGTGCACTATTGTGGAGGACACCTACTCCAACAATCTCCCACTTGTCTAACACAAGTGTGCGTCACCAATTCTCTTGTCTCTTTTATTACATCTCCCACGCAACGCAAGGTGTCTTTCTGGTCGCACTTGCGATTGATCATATCTAGAGTGATTTTCTTTATAGGGAGAGTAACTGCCTGACCTAAAAATCTACCATAGATCTATTCCGAGCATGGCCACGCATTTCTTGCAACTACTCATCGAGTGGCCTAAAGATGTTTATACCCAACGTGGGTGGACAATTCCTGTTGACCCATCAACTATGTATAATGCAGATCACCATGACCCAGAAGAGGTCACCTCATTGAGTGACTAGGGACAAACACTAAGTTTGTCCTATTCACTTGAATAGGGTCCAACATTGTCTTACAATCTATTCAGATATAAACAAAGTATTAAATTTAGTCAAACTAAATAAAAAGAGTTTATAATAAAAGTCGAACAATGAATGCAATTATATATGAAATAATTAATACAATATCCAATGATTACATATCACATAATCTAAAGGAATTCTGGTACTCGTCTCAATCCGATTGTGACGACATGACCATCGTGCTTAGCCTTTGATAAAGGCATGGTTAAAGGATCATCAATGTTATCGTCTGTTCCAACCTTACAAATGTCAATTTCCTTTCTATCCACATAATCTTTAATTACATGATATTTCCTAAGTACATGTCTAGACTTGTTACTAAACTTGAGCTCTTTTTCTTGAAAGATAGCCCGACTTTTATCTTAATAAATCGTGATAAGATCTTTTGCAGTGGGGACTACTCCTAGTCCTTCCAAAAATTGCTGATCCACACAGCTTCCTTTGCAGCTTCAGACGCTGCAAGGTACTCTACTTCTGTTGTAGAATCCGTTATAACGCTTTGCTTGAAACTCTTCCAGCAAACAGCTCCTCTATTCATCATATAAACATAGCCGAATTGGGATTTCAAATCATCCCTATCTATCAGGATACTGGCATCCCTGTAACCCTTTACACGCAACTAAATCTTACCTCCAAACACTAAGAACGAATCCTTAGTCCTTCTCAAGTACTTAAGGATATTCTTTACGGCTATCCAGTAACTCTCACCTAGATTATTTTGGTAACGACTTGTCATGCTAAAAGCATATGCAACGCCGGGACGAGTACACATCATAGCATACATGATTGCTCCAATAGCGGAAGCGTAAGGGATCAATTTCATGTGTTTAATCTGCTCGGGCTTGGTAGGGCACTCTAACTTGCTTAAAGTAATCCCACTACCAATAGAAAGAAAGCCTTTCTTAGAGTCTTTCATGTTGAACCTATCAAGAATTTTATCAATATAAGTTTCTTGACTTAATGCTAGTATCCTCCTAGATTTATCCCTATAGATCCGCATACCTAAGATGCGCTGGGCCTCTCCTAAGTCTTTCATTTGGAAATTAATCCCAAGCCACTCCTTCACAGAAGTGAGCATTTGTATATCATTCCCAATGAGTAGTATGTCATCAACATAGAGACTAGAAAGGTTACCTTACTCCCACTAAACTTTATGTATAAACATGGTTCCTCGACACTTCGAGTGAAACCATTTTGTTTAATTACATGATTGAAACGATGATTCCAACTTCTAGATGCTTACTTAAGCCCATAGATGGATTTCTTACGTTTTCATACCTTCTTAGGGTTTGATGGATCCACAAAACTTTCACGTTGTGTCATGTACACTTCCTCTTCTAGAATCCCATTCAAGAAAGCGGTTGTGACATCCATTTGCCAAATCTCAAAATTATGAAATGCGGCAACCGCTAAGATATCCCTTATGGACCGAAGCATGTCGACTGGGGAGAAGGTTTCGTCATAGTGAAACAATGAACTTGGGTGAAAGCTTTTGCCACCAATCCAGCTTTGTAAACATCTTTATGTTCATATATGCCGCTTTTGATCTTATAGATCCACTTACACAGAAGAGGTCTTACCTCCTTAGGTAAATCAACCAAGTCTCATACTGGATTGTCGTACATAGAATCCATTTCGGATTGCATGGCTCCTTCTAGATACCTTAGTTCTACACCTTCCGCCAACCACCTCAGTGATGATTGGATCGCATGTTTGATACGCGGAACGATTTATAACAGTTCGTAAGTTTATCGTCAAGTGATAGCTCAAATACTTGTGTCTACCCCTTTTTCGTCATCTACGCGTCGGTACGGTCGTTTTGACAGTTATTAGAGTTCATTTGGAGTCCAGGTCGAAAGCCGCTTCTTTTTCTATTAACCGTTTTAAAACTCCGAGTCGGAACTCTCTAGAATATTATGATTATTTTATTATATATTTTCAAATTCTATCTTTTTAATAAAATTATCTCTTATTATCTTTTAAAATGAAAGTATAGATCAACAACAAATCCGTAATAGAAGCGTCGAAATATTTCTCCCGTGGTAGGAAACCTCTAGGAAACGACGCAGCAGGTGCTACGCCTCTTCCAAGGATCGCAGTCCTACTGCGCCTCTTCCCGAGGCTATAAAAGGAGAGCTCCGTCTTCACTTTCAAATTACGCGAGTGTTCCACCCCTTCTCTTCTCTCTTTGCATTCTAGACCTTGCTTTAAGCTTTCGACATCTACGTGATTGATCAATCGACCACGTAAGCTCATATCCTTCTGGGTACCCGTCACGTTATTGCATTGACCGACCAATTTGACCACTACACAATCAATCAATTAATCAATTAATCAATCAATCTTAGTCATGTAACAAGGGCACTTTCTGAATACATTCAAGTCGAGCTATCGCTAAAACGTTAACTTAGTTAATCTCGTTTCGTCAACATGTAAGTCTGAGGGTGTTAATCCCGTCTTTTATTTTGTATTTATTTCATATTATTAATGTAAGATCTATATCGAAAATAAGTTCAAAACCGATTTTAATCGAAAACCTTTTCATAATACCTTTTTAGTAGTCATTAGACGTCGAAAAGAAACGAAGAAGCATCTGCGCCTCTTCAAAGAGTCGCAGTATCTGATGCGCCTCTTCCAGAGGCTGCATGCTCTTACTCTTCTTCTTCTTCCTCTGGTTTCTACGTCTTTTGTTGTCCTTTTCTTACTTTATTTTTATTCGTACATAAATCATATTTTCATCTTCTTATAAATAGTCTTATTCTTGGCTTAGATCCCGAATAATCCAATGTTAGTGGGTTTTCGTCTTTGAATCAAGATAGGGTTTAAAGGTTCGATTTGTTCATACCAAATATCTGGATTCATTGTTGATACAATTAGTTTTGTAACAAACCTTTGTTTTTAATATATATCTGACATAGAAATGTAATCAGTTGTAATCTCATTTAATCATTGTATTGTATGAGTTTCTACCTTTTCCTCATATGTAATCAATCTTAAATCCCAATTTCGACCCAACTGAGTGCTAATTACATGTTCACCGACATAGTTTAGCTCACATGCTAGGATTAAAACATGGATGTTGCATTGCATGCATCCAATCGATAACATATCAAATACAAACGATTTCCCTAATCATTAGTAGACGCCGCTATCGAGGCGGGCGGGATTAGGTGTTCGATTAAAGAGCTTCCTAATAGGTACCCTCACCCCTTACTCCAGATCTCTGTGAACATCCGTGTACATTGGCATCCACGAGAGTCATTCTAGACATAGAATGCTGAGTGTAACAAGTTCTTAGTGTTCATGTCATTACTTTGTGTCTTGACATGGCATAAAGTATTCGAACGGTTCCATTTTTTAATAAAATTTGGTGGCGACTCCACAAATGCGTATCACTACACTTGTCCCTCCATTCCATCCAATGGTCCCTCACCAGGCCATGCACCACAGTTTGGCGACTCCGCTGGAATTGCACACTTACGTGTTACCCATGGTGAAACTTGAACAAGGTTAGAGAATAGTTTGTACGAGACAATTATCGGTTTTCATTACTCGACCTTCTTAGGTCTTTTTATTCGGCCTTCCTAGGCCTAACCCAACCCATTCCGACCAATCGTTCTGTCCGGACGGTCCAAATTCTTATGTTGGGTTAAGGATGGATAGCGATTAACGTCAACCATATCGCGATACATACTCGTGTTAGTGTCAATAGCTTTCACTACTCGAGGAATTGGAGTAGGAACCGACCTTACTCATGTTTGGCACGGACCTCTCCGCAGACCCGGGTTTGATTATTTGGTATGGCAACCTATCTTATAAGCCAAAACCATTTTAAATGCACTCAACTTACCGTTAAAATGCATGTATAAATGTGTATAACATCTACGTGATCACCATTTTGTAAATAAAACCATGACGAATTTTTCAAAAACAAAATCATTTTCAAAACTGTAAAGCATTTTCAAAGGTAGCCTAAAGTAGCGCAAAAAAATTCGAAACTCTGTCCAAGTGCCTAGTCAAAATCTTTTCTCCACTTCAAGTCGAAACTCCTACAACAACACTACGCTTGTCTAGGACTAAAATTTCAAACTAGTAATTTTCAAAACTCACTTAAACACAGTGGTACACTCCCACATCACAAGTCGAGTCTTTTTTATTAAGTGTGCTAGAATGGTCGACCATGTTTTGATCCGTCTTCGGTCTCTTACCTATGTTTCCAAGATGTCGGGAACTAGTCAAGCAAGTGTTCATGAACCCGAGCAAAACCCGAATGCTAATGATATAGTCCTAGCTGCGCACATCCGTCTCCAAACAAGTCAGGACCACGCTTATCCTCGCCTCAATGCCATTGAAGGACAAATTCTTGCAATAGAAGCTAGGCTTCCTCCTACAAACATTCCCGATGCTGGCGTACATGATAATATTCCACCCATTGTGGGACAACCGGAAGTCAGTCCCCCACCAGTTCTTACTGAAACTGAAAAGCGACTCCAATACCTGGAGGAGCAACTAATGTACCTCAAAGGGGATGACATCGACACGGACTATAATCGCAAATACGAAGCGGTAAATACCTAATTGCCAACAAACTTCAACATGACTGACATCCCAAAGTTCAAGGGGCATGAGAACCCTTTGAATCACATTCGTGCCTTCAAAGATTATATGTCTATCAAAGGCGTCAAACCCGAGATGTTTCTAAGGATCTTTCCTTCATCTCTCGACACCATTCCTAAGAAGTGGTTCTATTCTCTAAAACATAACAAAATTGCAACCTGCGATGATGTCGCAATCGAGTTCGCCAAGCATTACGCAGACAATGCTCAGATTCAGGTCAATGTGCGTACTCTAGAGGTTCTTACCCAAAAGGAGAAAGAAGGTTGCACCGACTTCCTGAGTAGGGGGAGGAAGACTAGCACACAGCTTGTTGAACGCCCAGATGAAACTACTCTTGTGGAAACATTCGTGGACAATTTGAGACCCGTTTATGTAAACCACTTGAGATACCAAAGCATAAAGTCTTTCAAAGACTTAACTGTGCTAGGAACAAGAATTGAGGACGACATATGAAAGGGGCTACTTGTCTTCACTATGTTAGCATTTGTTAATAAATAGGACCATTCTAGTCTTCTTTGAGTTGCCAAAAACAAAAAAAGAAAAAAAGAGCACATTGTTGTGAAATAAAGATAAAAGAGACAAAGAGAGATGGTAGAGAGAAAGTAAGGGAGACAGAACTCTGTTATTATTCCATTATAAGGGGTATATATACACATACAATAGGGGTAGAGTTTCCATAAGATAATATATTCTAGTATCCTATAAGATATGGACATCCATATAATAATATTTCATAACACCCCCCCCCCCCCCTTGGATGTCCATTACTGAAGAACATGCCTCGTTAAAAATCTTACTAGAAAAACCCTATGGGAAAAACACTAGAAACGAAAAGAGTACAATAATCTCTAAACACGCATAACAAGCTGCCTCGTTAAAACCTTCCCATGGAAAACCCAGTGGGACAAAACCATAGCTAAGGAAAAAGAGTACAGCGCGTGCTAGGCTGAGCAAAAATGTACGATACGGTTTTAATATACGGATATGATACGGTATACGGTTTTAATTACACGGATTTTTGGGTACACCATAGGAATTTTCGGGTATACGATACGGATTTTAAAATAATTCGTACCGAGTCCGGGTCGGGGAAATTCAGAACCGAGTATACGGTTTTGACTCGGTTTAATTAAAAATAACCAAAAAAAAAAGTTGTATGTAAAATTTTGTTTTCTATTTTGACTATATGGGTGAAATTTTGAACACCAATCATTTTATGTGAAACTTGTAATATACGCAACTCACTTTATCAGTGACAAATTTCTGTGTGAAATTTTGAAAATTTGTATTTTGCTATTTTACCTACTGACTTTGCAAGTAATTGTGTTTTGTAATAATGATCCTAGTGGATTATATAAATATCTTATTTATTGTTCGTTACTAATGTTGTGGACTCGATTTGAGCATTATCAATTAAACCGGATCCGGGTATACGGTTTTCGGGTACCCGGTTTAACCGGGTATAAGAAAACCGGGTACCCTGTTAAACCGGGTCAGATCAGGGTTCTAATTTTTTGCCTTCCAAAAACTGGGTACCCGATACGGTTATTAAAACCGTATCGGGTACCCGGTTTTGCTCACCCCTAGCGCGTGCTACTCCCCCAAATGATAACATGATTGTATATAACTTCAAATGAATCATGCTTTGACGTAACTTCTCGATCGTTGAATAGAATCCATTGTAGTTGATAAACTTGAAATCTTCATATTCTTGATAATCTCAATCTTCACATTGCTTTAGAACTCATAATCTGTATGTAGTCATTTATGATGACTCTTAAATGTTCATTTCAAAATAATACTTCACAATAGTGAGAGAAAATAATTACAGTTCTTCTCAAAAGATGACATACTATTAAGTCTAAAACAATTGTCATCTCAACAATTATGATAATCATTACGATAGCGTAATAATTCGCTTTTATTGCTAACTCGTTAAGAATCTTGCTAGGAAAAACTCGTTGGGACCAAAACCTAGTTGAATGGAAAAAAGAGTGTAGTAATCATCCATATATTGGATCTCTACTAGAGAAGCAACCAAATTGTTGGATAATAGTAATCCACTAAATACCTTCAATAATTCCTTTGCTAAACAATTGGATTGACATCCTCATTGTAAACTTTGACTACATTATTTTTCAATCGTTATGGTACTTCTGAACCATAAACCAATTTCAAGTGTTTAAGCATAAATTCATTCAGATTTCAATTCTCATATGCTCAAAATTCGGGTTGAGACATCAAATAAACTCTAAAGGAGTTTTGATGTTCCATTTTGGAACTAATTACGATATCTTTCAATTGCATTTTAGAGGTCTATATATTTCGTCACGAGTTCTCAAAACTCAACTAATCAACCATTTAACAAATGATGATCATTCATAAGAGGCTCCTTCACGGAGATATCCTCGTAAAAGTAAAATATACTTCTCCTTTTTAAACATTTATCAACGTAGAACAATATAATTAATCATGTACAAGCAAATGATATGTAACTAACTTTAAACAACATAGTCTAACAATAATGCAATAATAATTATGTATATATTAAAACTAAGATGCAATGATGAACTTATGTCTATATGCACATGATGATTACTCGATAATGCAAACTGTACAATTTTCTTTCCAATATTCATAATTTCAATTGACTTTGGGTCAATAGATAGACTTCAGGTCCATGAGCTCATTTATAATCAAAGATAATATGTCGACAATCAAAATTGGACTTGCATAAAATATCACAATTTTCTAGTCCATTAAACTTCGCGCGCAAATGCATATTAGTTTCTTACCATATCGATATAATTTCAACATCTTGTTATAGTGTCAGTACTGAACAATGATATCTGAATATATATGGTACCATTCGTTTTATGTATAGGCCATCGATTACCATTCAGATATCTTTGTCACTTAAGAGACATACAAATTTCTTTACTCCATAAGAGTACCAACTCCCCATTCTTGCCATTTTCTTACTTCTTGAAATATGTGAACCGATATGACTCTCACACTACATTTCACGTGTAGTTATGTTAAATTTGTCAAGAATCCAATTTTTCATTACATATATTTTCTATGACTAATTTATAGTTCGCTATACCATATATAGGGTAATCTGTCTATAATCAAATCATAGATTTCAATGTAATAATATCACATTTTGATAAGGTGATTAATGTGGTATCATAATACATCTTCATAACCAAATGAATACCATCATGTTCTAATTCCATGAACCTCTATTTGATGTATTTTATATTGAAAACAAAACGCTAAACTTCAGGTCCAGTTGGGGATATCATACTTGTTTGTTTTTACCAGCTTCTCCTTATCATTCTCCCCCTAAGGTGGTAAAAACTATCAACAACGGATAGATTTAATGCGCAATATATCATCATATCCACCTTAAATCTAAATTTCTCATATCATAATGAGTCTTTGATATGAGAGCTTTTGTACAATAACAAAATATTTCGGGGAATAACATATAATGCAGTGGGATTTCAAATGTGCTGAATCACATTGCTCAATTTGAGAAATCAATGATTTGATTTATATCAAAATGTGATTTTTAATCACAACAACTACTCAAAAATCAATATGTGACTACAAGTCACACAAAATAGTGGCAATCCATACATTAACATTTAAGTTCTATATTCAATATTGAGCAGTGTTTACATCTCTAATATCATATATACTCAATCTCAGTGTAGTGTCTTGCCTTTAATATAATTACTACACGAGAGAATTTCGGCAGTTTCTTCTTTAAGATAAACTTCAGGTTTATCAACACGGGTATAATAAGAACCTGGATGGCCTAAATCGTCACATCTTAACCATTTAATATCAACTTTCTTAATTTGTCTACAATCGCGGGCAATATTTTATAAGCACAATGCTGTATATAAATAATTTAATTTATCACACGCCACTTTCTAATTTACTATTTATCTTGCTAAACTTCTGGTTAGCATTGTCGCATCACGTGCCAAATTTGTAGTTGACTATAATTATAGTGCTAAACTTCCAGTTAGCAACATTTCATCATATGAACTAAAATTAATTCTTTTGTATCTGGCCAGATAAAAATAGATTGCTCTTTCTTTACATTGATAAGACTAAACATATATCACAATATATTCCTTCAGAGAATATAATACATTGCTCTTTCTTTTAGTATGAACACAAATCATACATCAAAATTATTCCTTCTTGGAATACAAATCATAATTGATTCATTGAATAATCTCAGTTAAACTCAATTAATAATCATTCGTTCCTTCAGGGGAGGTGGTGAATTCAACGAATTATAGTGATCATTCTCTTCAAACATTAAATAATTTGATCACATGTCACTTGTATATGAGATACCACACACAGTGTTTTAAGCCATTCACACAATAATGTGTCTACATGACTACATTATTTGTATAAATGATAAATATATTTCATATTCAAAACATGATATCTCATTCGCTTCAGGGAATGGTTTTGAATTGATTTGATATGATTCTCAACTTTTAAGAGTATCTTATTTTTTGCAAATATTCATGTATAACTGTGACACCCTCAAATTTGCGGAAAGAAAAAAATAAATTAACTAAATAAAAGATGAGAATACATAACGAAGGTGTCTTAAACAAAAAGGTTCAACAAAAAGGAAATAATATTATACAAAAGAAATAGCCAAAACGGGAGACATATTTCCCGTATAAATACGGAAATAAAAGAGTGTATAATAATATACAATCCTAAAGAACCGAATATAGGTCCAAGGTAAATACTTCGCTCGCTAGCTCGTCAATGTACCCAAAGTATGCATCACAAACCTGCCACCCGCATTAAATATAAACACGGAAGCCACAGTCAGTGGGGAGTAACTCCGAGTTCTCCCAGCCACGAAATGTCGAGTTTAATTAAACATGAATAACATAGAAGCAATGTATATGGAAAATACAAAACCTTAACCAATATGATATGCTTTTCATGTTATGAACAAATAACTAACATATAACCTAGCATATGAAAGGTATCATGTGAAACTGTTATTAATCTATAACACGAGGTAGGGAAGCTGGTATGCTAGCTCAGAGGTTACCGTTAACATGGCCATGATACACTCAAACCCTAATCAAACATAATATCATGTGAATCAGTTAACAATCGGTAATCCAAACTCTATCAACCTTAGCCGGCTTGCATCTCACCTTCTAAGATTCATAGAATCACCAAACATGAAAGACCAATACGTCTAGAAACAGGCATAAGTTCTTAGGACAGTCAATAGTCGACTTCTGTAACTCGAGTCTATACCACAAGGTAGGAAAAAATCCTAGTCCTAGACTGATCAGACCTAGCGACAACAGCTATTCCATTCCCCGTCCCATGACATAACCGTCTATGAGAAACTCTACTAGGCGATCCCCTAAGCAGAGATGGCTAGTACTTAAGCTGGCTCCAGTCCCAAAACGGATCAGGCAGCCATGCCCCGACTTGGAGATAAGCCCCCCAGGCCGTGACACAAAAGCTATCAAGCTGTGAACTCCATATGCTCGTTCAAGATAGTACGGGCCTATCAATGTCATGGTCCAAGCTACTCATTTAGAATTAGTATGGTCAAGACGCCATATACTCATAATTCTCTATGGGTACTTAGTCAACACGACACCAACCATATAATCAAACAGTCACGGGAAAAACTTCCTATCATGTGAATAATTGCACAAAAAGCATATTCAAATATCATATCGCCTCATATCTACTAAGGCTCATTCATTCATTCATTAAATAAAACCTTACCTGAAGACAAATCCCCGACCCGAGTCCCGCGACGGGTCATCAGTCAAATCGGGGCTGACTAGATCTTAGTTTGACCAAACCCGTTGGATCAAACCGGCTAGAAACAGAGTCTTTATCACATAGACTTAAACATAAAAATCAACATATTCAATACATGTTATTTTATTAACTTCTAACATGTGAATTATTATATCATACCAAAACCCGCTTGACTTAAAGGATATTAAATTAAACTACGATTTCGTCTTATAATTTCTAACATGTGAGAAATAATAATTTTATGAAAAACCGTTTTAATTAAATATTTTACTTATTAACATTTCCCACTTGCTAAATATTACAAAACACGATAAAATGGCAATAACTCAAAAACCGTCACAAGTCCAAAAAGGTGACTCATGGGCTGATTTGGGCCGGACCTAACACGGGCCTGGACTGGGCCCACGGGCCTGGTTTGGGCTGTTTTGGCTTTTTATCGACTTTACTAAAAACCGTTTCTTAATATTTCCCGCATGCTTAACATATTTAAAACCCGTCAAAACAACAACCAAACAATCAAATATCGACACAAGACCCAAGGACCATACCCGGACCAAATCCAGACCGGGCTGGACCGGCCTGAACCGGTCTGACCAGGCCTGAACCGGCCGGTTTGGGCTGGTTTCCAGCCACCCAATTCGGCCACCACCAAAACAACAACCCCTATTTATTTCAACATGATTTTTAATTAACAACATCCATTTTAACAACCAATCCAACCATCATTCATACAAAAATCATTATTATGAATAAATCATACAAATATGTCAAGAACACCAAACATGCTATAAATTCATAAAACATAATAACAACAACTACTTATCATGTTACTAACTAAAAATCATAAGTAACAATAATATGAACTAAAACAAAAGATGAACCAAAAACAAAAGATATGTAACATAAATTCGTCGAGTAACTCGGAATTGTTACCTTAGCTAGCAAAATCAATTAGCACCCAAAATAAGAACTAAAGAAAAACCCGTCTACTAATCTTCACCCAAAATATACGAGGCTCCAAACTCGTCTTCAAAATCTTCCCCTATAAGAAATGACAAGAAAAACATTATTAGAATTAAAACTTGATTTTCCATAATTAAAGTGTTGAAAACGATTTTGTCGGAATTGAAATTAAACCGTACTTGAAGATGGAGAGCGAAGAGGAGATTCTAGAAATATAAGCTAGGACGGATTTGAATAAGAAATGAAGGTTTTATGATGATTTTGCTCAAGAACGACGAAGAACGCTCAAGAACGATGAAGAACGATTAAAGAAAGTGTTAATTAGATCTTAAGTTGATTTATTGTAAAATGAAAAGGTAGTTAGTGAGTAATGGAGGGTGGTTGGGCCGTGTAGTTATAGAGGAAATATGGAGTCGGGTTTTGAAATTGTTGTTACGGAATTGACTCGGGTTTAATAATTATATTACGGTAATTGATTAGATATAATTATATATTAAGTTAATTAAATTAAATATCAAGATATTATGTTATTGTAATCAAAAGAAAGAAAATATCAAGTCCTATTAGAGGAAGAGGAGCCGTGTGGATAGGAGAGGAATCGGGTCTGATTTTGAGCGATTTGCGTAATTTAAACGGACGGATCGATAAAGCTACAAATATCTTAGATATTTGTATTAGTTTAATCGAAACAATTAAAAGATCTAATTGTGAGTGGAAAAAGATGACATGGGCGTGTGACTCATGCCAAAGTCGGGTTTCGGGTTTGTTTCGGGATTTTAGATGACTCGGGAATAGTTAAATGACGTTCGGGTTAAAACCGTAAAAGTTATTCTTTAATTCCAAATAAATTCAAAATAATTATATTAAATTTTCATAAATCCAAATAAATCTTAATAAAAATAAATTAAAAATATTATTTTTTTAAATAAAATTTCGGTCTTCAAAATTACAAGGCGAGTCGGAAAAAGTCAACGAAAGTCAAAGTTGACTTAAAAACGGGATTCTCATGGAATCTCTCAAAAATTCCAAATACGAACTCGGAATTTCAAAATTCAACTGGAAACAATAAATTCCACTTTAAAACTTAAACAGGCTGAAAAGTATTCGTAAAATATTTTCACTAGAAAAATAGGGTACTTTTCGGGTTGTTACAATCACCCCTCCTTTTAAAAAGTTTCGTCCTCGAAACTTAGAAGAAGTAATGTGACATATATGTAGGTCTATTTCAAACCTTTTAAAAATATATTTGTAATAAAAATACTGAGTCTTATCAATGGTACGGAAGGTTCTCGTCAGCTGTTAAGAACATCGACGTCCCAAGTCAAAGACTTTAAAAGATACATTTTCGCATCAATAAATGAGAAAACTAGTTATCGAACGTCTCCTATAACAAGTCTGAACACTCCTTGACGGTAAAATACTTGAAATCATAAAATATTTCCAAAAGCTTTTAGTTCAAAAATTTTATACTAAAGGTAATAACTCTACTATCTATGTCTAAAATTTCTAACTAAAGCTTCTAATAATCTACTTATAAAAGATGATATTCGATAGAAGGAACGGAATATTCGAAAGAATAAATCGAATAGAAAGAATGAAGAAAGAAGAATGAACTACAATACTATCTTCCATCTATGAAAATTCAAATGTCAATCGTAACTCGACAATACTAACTGCCACAAAATCTAGTCCTCAAGAGAGTGCAATAAATCCTCAACATTTTCCCTCATCAGATTCCTACCAAAATATTTCATAAGCATGACACATCGAGTAACAATTCCCAATTATTTAAACTCAATTAAAATCTTCTAAGGTCCATCAAAACTCTTATTGGAACTCACCATCAAAATATTTATAATTAGGGAAACAAGTCCGCTAACAACCTCAAAGTAAAGGACTTACTATGAAATCCTTTAATCCATTTTATTCAAAATTCATTACCCTAATTTATTAACAATGAACCTTCTCATCCTCAAAAGTTGAATCACAAAACCTCAAAGAGATTAGTCACACAATCTTATTTCACTTAACTGTTGCCAAACATAGGCAAATGTGACCGTAATCAATTTATCTATCTCTTCCAAACTCTCAATACATCGGTTTTCACTTATGTCGATATTCCTCAAGTTGTGTCATCAAATCCTAATTCCACAAAGTATTTATTCCCGTTAGGGTCCAACATTTAACGACAACAAATTCCCACTTAACATTATAAATCACTCAACTTCCTAACCACAACTACAACTATTATTAAGCTTATTTCGATCCTCAAAAAGATATTGCAACTTCAAGCTTTCATAATCTAAAACCACTAGGATAGTTTCTTCCTAAACTTATTCTCCATTTTCTACAATCATTTAAACACGAAACTAGCTCCATAGGACGGTTAGGTATCATATTCGAAACTCCTTCAAAACACCTCTACTAACCCTTACGATAGCTAAAAGAAAACTACCTCTCAAGAGAGTAGGGATAAACGAACATGATACAAGGAACATTAGGAAGCCTTATTAAAGACTAAGATAAGAATAAAATTAAAAGACGAAGGCGAGAAAAGAAACGAGGTTGATTTAAGGAAGTGAAACTACCAGACACTATCTCCGGACGATAAAGATATAGTAGTACTTTCTCCAGTTGAAGCTTTGAGAGGTAATTTATCAGATAGTCTCATCGAAATAGTATTTCAGAAATTGAAAACATACCAGTCATAATGTCTGGTTGAGCATCTGCCTTAGCGCGGCTCATGAGAATTCGACCCTTCGGTCTCCCAGAAGTATCTGGTGTAAAAGCTGTCTTCTTCTTTTCAGGACATATATTAGACTTATGTCCCGGTTTCCGACAAGCATAGCACACAATTGGCTTGTTGAAACAGCCAATACCTGGATGCATAGGCAGCTTGCACCCAAAACAGATACGACCCTTAAGATCGTTGTTGCTCGGGAAGAATGGACGTTTACTCTTACCATCGGCATTAGAGGAAGAGGAAGCGAAACGTCTTTTGTCATGGAAATTTGACCTTGGATTGAAAGAGGAAAAAGGAGATGGACTCTTCATCTTTGCCCCATCACTAAAGGCCTTCATGGAGTCCTCGGCCCGAAGGGCATCATCATACAATTCTCCGAAAGATGTAGAGCTCCTCCTTACTTTGCTTTGGAGCAAAGCACTTAGCTTATTACGATAGTAAAAAGCTCTATCTTCATCATCATTGATGAGTCCTGGCGCAAAACGAGCAAGCTGGTTGAATTGAGTAGTGAAGTCTTGGGTCCTCAAATCACCTTGCTTGAAATCGATGAATTCTCTGAGTCT
Organism: Heliosperma pusillum; assembly: GCA_022085475.1. Taxonomy (NCBI): domain Eukaryota; kingdom Viridiplantae; phylum Streptophyta; class Magnoliopsida; order Caryophyllales; family Caryophyllaceae; genus Heliosperma; species Heliosperma pusillum. The sequence continues at coordinate 4,809 of JAIUZE010071965.1, read as the reverse complement.
TTGCTGACTGAGCTTCAAGGGGCAAAATCGGTCCTCAACAAGAGACTTGAAACGTTCCCACTCAAAATTGATTTCTAGAATAGCGGGGGGATTGGAAATAGACCACCAGTAGTCTGCCTCCCTTACCAGGAATAACTGAGCAATCCTTACCTTGTCCTCTTCAAGGACTTGGTAATGGTCGAATTGGTTCTCCATCTCTCGAAACCATTCCGAGAGCTCGGTAGGGTCCGGCTCACCACCATAAGGCGTAATATTGCTCCTAGCAATTTGGCTAGCCACCCAAGCATAGCCTCCTTGGCAATTATCTTCTTTATGAGGAGGAACTTGGTTGATACTAACAACGATCTCTTCTACACGAGGTCCAACCATCTTCATAAGAAACAAAACAAATTAAGTTACTCCTATCAATTAGCAAGCAAAAAGAGACTACAACATAAATCCTAATCTACCCATCCTACCATTCTATCTCACAAGTTTATTATTTTATTAAGGTCAAGTTATTTATACAAGGGTACACAAACGTGCGTCGGGAGCAAAAATGCTCTGATACCAACTGTGACACCCTCAAATTTGCGGAAAGAAAAAAAATAATTTAACTAAATAAAAGATGAGAATACATAACGAAGGTGTCTTAAATAAAAAGGTTCAACAAAAAGGAAATAATATTATACAAAAGAAATATCCAAAACGGGAGACATATTTCCCGTATAAATACGTAAATAAAAGAGTGTATAATAATATACAATCCTAAGAACCGAATATAGGTCCAAGGTAAATACTTCGCTCGCTAGCTCGTCAATGTACCCAAAGTATGCATCACAAACCTGCCAACCGCATTAAATATAAACACGGAAGCCACAGTCAGTGGGGAGTAACTCCGAGTTCTCCCAGCCACGAAATGTCAAGTTTAATTAAACATGAATAACATAGAAGCAATGTATATGGAAAATACAAAACCTTAACAAATATGATATGCTTTTCATGTTATGAACAAATAACTAACATATAACCTAGCATATGAAAGCTATCATGTGAAACTGTTATTAATCTATAACACGAGGTAGGGAAGCTGGTATGCTAGCTCAGAGGTTACCGTTAACATGGCCATGATACACTCAAACCCTAATCAAACATAATATCATGTGAATCAGTTAACAACCGGTAATCCAAACTCTATCAACCTTAGCCGGCTTGCATCTCACCTTCTAAACTCATAGAATCATACAAACATGAAAGACCCATACGTCTAGAAACAGGCACAAGTTCTTAGCACAGTCAATAGTCGACTTCTGTAACTCGAGTCTATACCACAAGGTAGGAAAACATCCTAGTCCTAGACTGATCAGACCTAGCGACAACAGCGAACCCATTCCCTGTCTCATTACATAACCGTACATGAGAAACTCTGCTAGGCGACCCCCTAAGCAGAGATGGCTAGTACTTAAGCTGGCTCCCTTCCCCAAAGTGGAAACTCTTAGGATGCCATGCCCCCGGCTTGGTATCAAAGGGCCCAAGCCAGTGACACAAAAGCTATCGACGGTGAACATATACTCGTTAAAGACAGTACTTGCCTATCTATGTCATGGTCCAAGATACTCATTTAGAATTAGAATGGTCAAGACGCCATATACTCATAATTCTCTATGGGTTCTTAGTCAACACGACACCAACCATATAATTAAACAGTCACGGGAAAAACTTCCTATCATGCGACTAATTGCACATAAATCATATTCAAATATCATATCGCCTCATATCTACTAAGGCTCATTCATTCATTCATTAAATAAAACTTACTTGAAGACAAATCCCCGACCCGAGTCCCGCGACGGGTCATCAGTCAAAACGGGGCTGACTAGATCTTAGTTTTACCAAACCCGTTTGGTCAAACCGGCTAGAAACAGAGTCTTTAGCCCTCGAGGCTTGAACATAAGAATATCACATTCGTTTCATGTTATTTCATTCTATTTCTAACATGTGAATTATTAAAATCATACGAAAACCCGTTTAACTTAACGGATATCAATTTAAACTACCATCTCGTATTATAATTTCTAACATGTGAGAAATAGTAATTTTATGACAAACCTTTTTAATTAAATATTTTACTTATTAATATTTCTCACTTGCTAATTATTACCAAACGCAATAAAAATCACGATAACTCAAACCGTCACAGTCCCAAAGTGGGACCCACGGGCTGACTTTTGGGCCGAACCCAACAGGGGCCTGAATGGGCCCACGGGCCTGTTTGGGCTGTTTTGGCAGATTTTCCAACCTTTACTAAAACCGTTTCCTAATATTTCCCGCATGCTTTAACATAATTAAAACCCGTCAAAACAACAACATAACAATCAAACATCGACACAACCCAAAGACCAAACCCCGGACCCACCATGGCCAACCCAGACCGGTCTGGACCGGCCTGGACCAGCTGGTTTGGACCGGTTTCCAGCCCCAAAACAGCCACCCTACACGGTTTTCCCCAACAACAAACACCAAATTATTTCCAACACGATTTTAATTAACAACATCCATTTTAAACATCCAATTCATCCATCATGCATACAAAAATTATGGTTATGAACAATCATCACATATGTCAAGAACACTAAACAAAAAACCAAAGAAACAAAACTATGTAACATTAAATCGTCGAGTAACTCGGAATCGTTACCTTAGCTAGAAAAATCAATTAGCACCAAAATAAGAAGTATAAACTAAGAAACCCGTCTTCTAATCTTCCCCTAATATATACGAGTCACCAAACTCGTCTTCAAAATCTTCCCCTATAAGAAATGACCAGAAAGACATTATTAGAATTAAAACTTAATTTTCCATAATTAAAATATTGAAAACGATTTTGACGGAATTGAAAATAAACCGTACTTGAAGATGGAGAGCGAAGAGGAGATTCTAGAAATATAAGTTAGGACGGATTTAATTAAGAAATGAAGGTTTTATGATGATTTTGCTCAATAACGACGAAGAACAAATGAAGAACGACGAAGAACGAATGAAGAACGATGAAGAACGATTAATTAGATCTTAATTTGATTGATTGTTAAATGAAAAGTTGTTGGTGAGTAATGAAAAGAAAGAAAATATCAAGGCTTAAGAGGGGAAAGAGAGACGTGTGAAATGGAGAGGAATCGGGTCTGTTTTTACGCGATTTGCGGAGTTTAAGTTGACAGACCGATAAAGTTACAAATATCTTAGATATTTTTATTAGTTTAATCATATTAATTAAAAGATCTAATATGAGTGGAAAAACAGTGACATGGGGCGTATGACTCATGTCAAAGTCGGGTTTCGGGACTTAAGTTGACCCGGGAATAGTTAAATGACGTTTGGGGTTAAATCATAAAAGTTATTCTTTAATTCCGAATAAATTCAAAATAATTATTAATTAGCATAAATCAAATAAACTTAATAAAATAAATTAATTTATTATTTGTCAAATAAAATTTCGGTCTTCAAAATTGCAAGGCGAGTCGGGAAAAGTCAACGAAAGTCAAAGTCGACTTAAAAGTCGGGAAAAGTCAAAGATGACTTAAAAGTTTAAGAAAAGTTTATGACGACTTAAAAGTCAAGAAAAGTCAATGAGGACTTTAAAAAGTCAAGAAAAAGTCAAAGACGACTTAAAAGTCAAGAAAAGTCAAAGATGACTAAAAACGTGATTTTCATGAAATCTCTCAGAAATTCCAAATACGAACGCGGAATTTCAAAATACGACGCGAAACAATAAATTATATTTTAAAAACTTAACCTTGCTGAAAAGTATACTTAAGAAATTTTACTAGAAAAATAGGGTACTTTTCGGGTTGTTACACAAATGGCCTACCACCGATCGACAATGCCTACGACCGATCGGCAGAGACATCCTGGGGGCCCTTTCCACTTCTTCCTAAGCCTTGTGGACAATTCATACAAGCCCACCTATCGGTGGGAGCCCACATCTACCTTGAACTATCAAATGAAGACCTATAGAGAACAATTTAAGCCCACACCTATCGTGAAGACCCATCCACCGATCAGTGGGAGCTTAGAGGGATGGTCGAACTACCTCTCTAATCCACGGGGCACGCTTTGTTGGGGAAGGGACTCGAGCTTATCGAAGCCCAAGCCACTAGGACGCGAGATCGGGCCCAAATCAGAGAAAACCTAACCCTAGACCTAAAGGAGGGTTATAAGTGGGAGAGGCAGCAGATCTCAAGAGGTATCTCTCCCTAGAGGCAAGATCCCTTGTCACGGATCGAGTTTCCGCTCAAAAACTCCATTTTAGATTATTGTTTTACACTTTTTAGTCGATTAGTTTTAAGTTTTCGTTCATTTACAACACTATACCGATCGGCATAGCTTGAGGCCGATCGGCGTTTTCCTTGTTTTTGCCCTAATTCAGGTTCTGATTCAGTTTTATTTTGTTTTCTGTCATTTTCGCATTTAGTTATTTCGTTCGTTTATTGTTTCCACATCGCTTTGCTATGATGTCTTATGCTAATACAGTAGTTCATATGCTTAGATCTATCACCATGAGTAGCTAATCTGCATGCTAGGGCTAGGGTGAACTATTGTGGATCCGGATTTGGGGGTTCCAATTAAACCGTTTATGCATCTGAACCTATGTTTGATTTAATTGTCGTTTGACTGACCTAGGACGCTAGGTTATCATTTGTTTAGTGTATTTCCCCTGAGACTGACCAAGTGATTGGGAACATAGACCTGACACCAATCGGCATAGCCTTATACCGATCGGTAGACATATAGGATAGTGATTTCTGTGAGACCGAACCAGTTATCAGAGTCGCT
>JAIUZE010071964.1:0-25996 GCA_022085475.1 Heliosperma pusillum | reverse complement strand
TGAAATCAAGCATTCAAGTATAACAACATAAAGACGACCTTTCTCACGGTAAATGAAACGCACTAGCATCGTGTACATGGCAAGTATGATTAAAAGGACATCCACGGGATCACATTTCCCGGAACGCATACACGATCACATTTCGTATATGTAGACTAATTTCCTCCTGGTAGGAACGATAAGGCTCCTAATCTAAACATGGCCAGATTCTCGGAATCACATTTTCCGATTCGACATGCGATCACGTTTCGCATCCAAGACTCGGTCAATCATAGACGCCGAGTACCCACATTCTCGGTAGATCAATTCACGAAAGAGGCGGAAAAGAGCTCAAGCCTCATAACAAGCGGTACGCTACATGCAAATAACACCACCTCGCAAGTACACAACATTTGACGGCCGGGTCGATCAACGCATAGCGTCAACTCCCAACAACGTCGTCGTATGCCCACTACACATGCAATTAAGCAGTAGGATACCTCTCCGTTCCGACATTCCAGCCTTACGAACGGGAAGGTAGCCAAGAGAATGAGAGTACAAAGCACAAGACAAAATAGTGCTCAAACCGTATCATTTGTAAAAACCGACTCAAAGTGGGACATAGCAAAAACCGTCACAAAACATGTGATACAAGCGAATGAAATATCATATATCCAAAACATGAATATTATAAGACTCTACGTAAAATTATACGATAAACGGATCATGCGAACTATTATAAATTACGAGTTTTAGAAATTATAGGAAAACAATACAGCCGTATTCTAGGCCGGTCAGGAGGGAGGCGGCCGGTGGATCGGCTCAGAACACAAGGCAAAAACCAAAAATCATAGAAAACAGAGAAAAGTGGTCTAGGCCGGTCGGTGGACCGGCGGCCGGTCGACCGGCTCAGAACTCCCCTATACAAAAATTCCCAAAATTTCAAGATTGTTACTGATGTGTTCCCAGCCGGTTGGCAGACTGGCGGCCGGTCGACCGGCAGGGAACACCAGTTCACCCGTGATTCCGTGAGCCTCTTTCACTTAACCAATTCATTTCAATTCTCATATATACTTCAAATAATCATCAACAATCAATATACATCATCAACATTCATCATATAACAACATTCATTAATCATAACATGATTCCTAAGCTTCTAATCGTATTCTAAATACGATTCCTAGCATATAAAGCATGTAAAACACGTAAATGATATCGATTAACCCTTCACCGTTACCTTTAAGCGTCTCTACTAATCGTCAAGCTCCTCTTCAATAAGGTAATAGTCTTTGTCGGGATCTTGGAGGTCACCACCTACATAAAGATCATAAAAGATGAATGAAATTCATCTTGAGAAAGACGGGAAATTAGAAAAGCGAGAAAGACGATGATTTTAACATCAACACGGATAGAGGAAGGTAAGGGGAGAAGAATGAGACGAACTTACGTGAATTCTATCGAGTAACGAAGGAGTTACGATGATTCAAAGATCGAAAATCAAGAGGGAGGCAAGGGTTTGAGTTTTCTTAAAGAGGAAGAAATGTGTTTGAGTAGGAAAAATAGGTTAAGGAGTATGAGTATAAGTAAGGAAAAAGTCAACCAAAAGTCAAACTCGCCTTAAGACGGGATTCTCATGGAATCTTGCAGAAATTCCAAATACGAACTCGGAAATTCTAAATTCGACTCGAAACATTAAATTCCAAATTAAAACTTAAATTTGCTGAAACGATTTCGTAAAATATTTCTACTAGAAAAATAGGGTACATTTCCGGGTGTTACATAGTTACTTCCATCACAGTTCTAGCAAGGCCTTGGACTGTGGGTTCAAGCCCTGTTATTCTCTCTTCACTCATGGTTGTTTTTGTATTTTTAAATGTAGTTAGATCATATGAACTCTTAGATCAAAGCTCAGATAACCATATGCAATGATATTATTCAGAAAACAAAGGAAAAGGATGAAATTTAGCTAAGGTTTCACACACAACTAGAGTTATAAGAACAAATAGTGTTAGTGTAAGACCCCATTAGACACTTAATATGACATATAAAATTACTAATTAATTTATATTTTGGTCTTATAATCACATGCATGCAAACAAAAATGCATAAAATAAAAGAAAATAAGAAACAATTCCTTACATAGTTATAAAGGAAATAAAACAACAACAAATTTATTGTTTTATGAACAATCTACTTGCTTAGGATGATCCTCCAACCTTTGTGAGCTTCCAACTAGAAAGCCTCCTTAAGGAAGCACCCAAGATTAGCCCAAAAACTTACTAATTATTAACTAGATAATTTAGTAAGTAACATTATTTATTATGTAATATTATTACATTAATAATATTAGTAAATGTATATTATTATCATGTGATTTTATTTGATGAAGAATTTGATCAACTATTAGACCAAATATGATAAAGAAGATGAAGAAATGTTCTTCCTTTTTCTTCTTTGATGGAACCAATCTTTGTGTTCAAAACAAAATTCAACAATAATTATGTGTGTATAGGTAGGTATATATAGACAATAATATGGTGGAATATTATGTCATCCATGACATAATATAGTGGAAAATGGCCTAATTATAACAAGGACCATCCATGCATTATTTCGGTCCATTTATAAGTATTTGGGTCCATTTTTTACTTTTGATATTTGTCCCACAAATATTTATAAGATTAAATTTATAATTATCTATTATAATTAAATGTTAATTGTGTTATGAAATATATTATTATGGATGTCCATAATGTAGGAATATTATAGACTCCACTCTTTACATTCCTATTGTATAACTCCTACTCATGTATATATATACTCTTGTATGTTAATGAGAAAAACACACCTCTTTACCATTATCTTTCCTACATATTATAACACGTTATCAGCACGAGTTTCTAACTAATGTCACGAGCTAATTGATGCAGCAAAGTTTGGGTTGATATTATGCTAAGGATTGGAAAAATGGTTCTTATAATTCCCGATTCTTAATCTTGGAAATTCTACCATATTTATTCGTAAGTCATTCTAATTATTTTTTGCGTTCCTTTTCTTATTACGTATTATTTTCCCTTTTTTCAGTTATTTTACAAAGTAATTTTATAGAATGTTGGGATGTCGTTTGCACTTAACTTTAACACGATATTTTCATTTTAGTTATTATTTGATTAAAACATGATACTTAATTGCTCATCACATGTTTCATGGTTATTAATTTTAAGAGCTCCATTGTTGAAAAATCTCGTTTAATTTTTGTGCATTATTTTATCATATTCATATGACAATTATAATTAACATTTTAATGAATAAATATTGGTAAATATTGGCACATTTTTTTTATAAGATTAATGGATTCACTTGATATTTTGACAAATTTGGTAACCATTTTTTTTCATGAGATTATTTAGTTGTCATGAAATATTATTTATCATGGTGTGTACACATTATATTTAGTTGTCGATAGTAATTAAAATAATGTTCTTTGATAATTGTTTGTATTATGCAACATATATCTATGACATGTTGTTCCTAAATTAAATTAAATATTGATACTATTTTTAATTTGCAATGTTTATGATTATAAGAAATTAGAGTCATTTGTATACACATTATTATAATAGTGATATAAAAACTATTTGAGTTTGTATTTACAATAATTCACATGTAATTCTCCTCATAGATTTATTTGAAATGTTTGAATTTCGAATACGGTATTAGCTTCGTATATAGTCTATATGAAATGTTTTAAATTTTACACGAAATTAGAGCATCGTTGAGTTACATACTATAAAACTATTAGTCAGAAATATTTCACTTGGTTGATGTTATTTTTCCTATAAGGATATATGAATTAGTGGAGATATTATACACACATAATTGAGAACTCCCCGAAGGAGCATATTATGATGAATAACCCAATTACTACATGTACAACTAAACCATTATGAATGATATTTGTATTACTTATTTCGTATAATTTAAATTTGACAACTCTTAATGAACGATATTGATATTTACTTCTAATTTAAATTTATGAATATTAGAAAAGAAACTTCACAGTTTGCATTATCGAGTCATCATTATGTGCATATAGACGTAAGTAATAGGCGTAAGTTCATCATTGCATCTTATTTTTAATATATACATTATTATTATAACATTATTGTTAGAATTAGTTGTTTGGAATTATTTACATATCATATGCATGCTCATGATTAATTATATTGTTATATTTTGAAAAATGTTTAAAAGGAGAAATGTACTCTACTCTTATGAGGATAACTTCCTGTAGGAGCCTCTTATGAATTATCATGAATTGTTAATAGTTTAATCAATTGAGTTCTTGAGAACTAATGATGATATATATAAACCTCTATGATACGATTGAAAGATATCGTGATTATTATCTCCAAAGTGGGCGATTCAAAATCCTGTAGAGTTTACTTGAATTATCATCATCTCAACCTGAAGTTCGAGTATATGAGATTTATAAATGAATGAATTTCTTGCCAAATTTTTGAAAACATTATATTGTCTAGAAGTACCGTAATAGATGGAGAATAATGTACTGAAAGTCTACAATGAGGATGTCAATTTATATAATAAGATGATTTGACAAGAAAGATCAATTATTTATTCTTAATAATCGGATTGATTCTGCCGAAAAGAATGAAATTATTCTCTATCAGTATTATGGAAACATTTATATGAAATGAAGATCCAATGGTCATTATGAAGGCCTACCTCGAGATTGTGAGTTTTAAATAAATATGAAGATTGAAATTATCAAGGAGTTGAAGATATCAAGTTTATCAACAGTGATGGATTATATCCAACGATCGAGAAGTTACATCAAAGATCGAGAAGTTATATCAAAGCATGAATTATTTCAAGATATATTGAGCTATGTAATGATCAGGGGGAGTAGCACGTGTTGTACTCTTTTCCCTTATCCATGGTTTTGTTCCGCTGGGTTTTCCATGGAAAGGTTTTAACGAGGCAGCTTATTATGCGTGTTTGAAGACTAATGTACTCTTTTCCTTTATAGTGTTTTTCCCATAGGGTCTTTCTAGTAAGGTTTTTAACGAGACATGTCTTCAGGAATGGGCATCCAAGGGGGAGTGTTATGAAATATATTATTATGGATGTCCATAATGTAGGAATATTCTAGACTCAACTCTTTACATTCCTATTGTATAACTCCTACTCATGTATATATACTCTTGTATGTTAATGAGAAAAACACACCTCTTTACCATTATTTTTCCTATATATTATAACAAATTGGATTATTTAACAATTAAATAATACTTGTCACTAATTATTTTATACTTAACTTTTAAGTAATATTTGACCATTATATAAATATATAATGGGTTATGGAATACCCATTTAGCTAATATTACAAATATTACAACTCTTTGTAATATTTAGTAGCTAATTACCACTACCTCACAATATATACACATAATATAATAATTTAGTTAATTAACTATTAATTACTAAATTTCGTCTATTAATGAATTATCATATAGTTGAATAATAAAATTCTTTACATCAACTCAGACAAATAGTCGCAAGTCTAAAGAATTGACTCTAAGGAATAAATAGAAATCCTTACCACGACCAGGTAACGTGAGGATTCTATAAATGGTCATTGTCCGACAGATTGTCTTACATTCTGCCTATGTAATCGACCAGTCATCATTATGACCTTATAGTGGTTGAACACACCATCAATCGACTTACATTCTAGTCACTCCGAGACGTCACCTCATTAAGTAACCAGGGACAAAATACAATGTTAATCCAGTTTACTTTAATAGGTTTCAACATTGTCAAACAATCTATTTGGATAAAACAAAGTATTTCAGATAAAACTGAATAAAAAAGTTCAAAACTCAAACGATAAATGCAATTATCATATATGAAATAAGTAATACAATATTTTAATTATTACGTATCATATAATTTACAATAATTCCGGCATTCGTCTCAATCCCATAGAAACTACATGACTATCATGTTTAGCTTGAGACAATGGCTTGGTTAAAGGATCAGCAATATTTTGCTCTTTCCCAACCTTACAAACTGTTATTTCCTTCCTTTCAATTAAATCTCTAATTACCTAAAATTTTCTAAGTACATGTCTAGACTTATTACTAGACTCGGGCTCTATTGCTTGAAAAATTGCCCCACTGTTATCACAATAAATAGTGATAGGATCTTCGGCCACAAGTACTACTTTTAGTCCCTCAAAAAATTGACGAGTCCAAAAAGCTTCTTTTGCAGCTTCAGACGCTGCAATGTACTCAGCTTCCGTTGTAGAATCAGCAGTCACAGACTCCTTAAAACGTCTACAGTAAACTGCTCCTCCATTGATCAGAAATACAAACCAGCCCGGGATTTCAAATCATCCCTATCTGTTTGGAAACCAACATCCGTGTAACCTTTTACACTTAATCATGTATCTCCTCGAAACACCAAGAACGAATCCTTAGTTCTTCTTAAGTAATTAAGAATATTCTTGACGGCTATCCAGTAACTTTCACCTGGATTATTCTAATAACGACTCGTCATACTCAAAGCATACGAGACATCAGGACGAGTGCACATCATATCATACATGATCGATCCGACAACGGAAGCATAAGGAATCGATTATATCCTTAGGCTCAGTAGGACACTGTGACTTACTCAAAGTTATCCTACTGCCTATCGGTACAAAACCTCTTTTAGAGTTTTTCATATTGATCCGGTTAAGAATTTTATCAATATAAGCTTCTTGACTCAAAGCCAATATCCTTTTAGATCTATCTCTATAGATCCGGATACCTAAGATTGGCTGAGCTTCTCCCAAATCTTTCATTTGGAAGTAATTTCCTAACCACTCCTTTACAGAAGTGAGCATAGAAATATCATTCTCAATGAGTAGAATATAGTCCACATAAAAAACTAAGAAAACAACTTTGCTCCCACTAAACTTCATGTACAAACATGGTTCTTCGACACTTCGAGAAAATCCATTATGTTTGATAACATGATCAAAGCGATGATTCCAACTCCTTGATGCTTGATTAAGACCATAAATGGATCTCTTAAACTTGCACACTTTGTTAGGATTTTTAGGATTCACAAAACCTTCAGGTTGTGTCATATACACTTCCTCTTCCAGAAACCCATTCAGGAAGGCGGTCTTGACATCCATTTGCCATATTTTATAATCATGAAATGCAGCAATCGCTAACATAATCCGAACAGATCTCAGCATAGCAACTGGTGCAAAGGTTTCATCATAACGTAAACCATGAACATGAGTGAAACCTTTTGCCACCAATCTAGCTTTGTAGACATCTTTATGTCCATCTATGCTGATTTTAATTTTGAAAATCCACTTACACTTAAGAGGTCGTACATCTTTAGGTAAGTCTACCAGGTCTCATACCTGATTATCGTACATAGAATCTATTTCGGATTGCATGGCTTCAAGCCATATCTTAGAATCGGAACCATTAATAGCTGCTTTGTAGGTTTTAGGTTTGTCACTTTCTAAAAGTAACACTTCATAATCACCATCCTCCTCGATAACTCCTAGATATCTATCGGGTCGGTGACTAACCCTCCCTGACCTCCTAGGTTCAGATGGAACAATAACTGAGCCAGACGAAGAAGGAACGTCTTCATGTGTCGTCACCTCATTTTGTGGCTCTTGAACTTCATCAAGTTCAAATTTTCTCCCACTCTGTCTTCTAGAAATAAATTCCTTTTCTAAAAAGACAGCCTCACGAGCCACAAACACTTTGCCCTCGTGACGGTTGTATAAGTAATAACCACGTGTTTCATTTAGATAGCCTACAAAGATACATTTGTCAGATTTAGGAGCTAGCTTATCGTCAGACTTGTTCTTGACATAAGCGTCACAACCCCATATTTTCATATCTGACAAGTTCGGGACCTTCCCTCTCTATATCTCATATGGAGTTTTATCAGCTGCTTTAGTTGGGCTTTGATTTAGTGAACGTATCGCAGATAATATGGCAAATCCCCAAAATGGGTAACTCAGTCTGACTCATCATCGAATGAACCATATCTAATAAAGTTCGATTCCTCCTCTCAGCCACGCCATTTAATTGTCGTGTGCCAGGAGGAGTTATCTAGAGATACAATACCACAGTTTTTTTTAGGTGATCAATGAAATCATTGCTCAAATATTCACCACCACGATCTGATCGTAATGTTTTGATCCTTTTATCTAATTGGTTTTCTACTTCATTCTGAAACTCTTTGAACTTTTCAAAAGCTTTACTTTTATACTTCATGAAGTAGACAAACCCAAATCTACTTTGGTCATCATGAAAAAGTAATAAAGTAGTCATAATTTCGTCTTGCAGTGACTGTCATTGGACCACATACATCTGTATGTATGAGACCTAACAACTCCCTTGCTCGACTCCCTTTTCCTGAAAAAGGCAATCGAGTCATCTTGCGAAGTAGGCAAGATTCGCATGTACCAAATGATTCATAATTAAATGGTTTAATAATACCAGTCGCTACTAGTCTTTTAATGCGTCTCTCGTTTATGTGTCCTAAACGACAATGCCATAGATAAGATTGATCGAAATCACCTGTTTTGAGTCTTTTATTTTCTATATGACAAACATCGTCGGAAGTGTCTAGAATATAAATACCATTAACTGAAATAGCTTGTCCATAGACAACATCATTAAGTGAAAAAACACAACTTTTTTCTTTAATTACAAAATTAAAACCTTTTGTGTCTAACACAGGTACATATATAATATTCCTAGACAAAGGTTGTACATAATAATCATTTAAACACAATTGCATTCCGGAAGCTAGACTAATTACATATGTTCCTACGGAGACGGCGGCTACTTTAGATCCGTTTCCCATCCGTAGGTCCACATCACCTTTGGCTAACTTCTTTACGCTTTTTAGACCCTGCAATTGATTACATAGGTGAGAACCACAACCAGTATCCAATACCCAATTTGTAGTTGTAGCGTAATTGATGTCTATCATAAAAGTTTTAGATGAGAAATTACTTGCAGGCGTCACACGTCCAGCTTTAATGTCATCCAGATACTTGGGGCAATTACGTTTCCAATGACCCATGTTATTACAATAATTACATCTGTCCTTGGCACGAATACCCTTCTTAGGTTCGGGTTTGGAAAAGGTAGTCGCAATAGCGTTTCCCTTACCCTCCACCTTAGAGGGCTTTCTTGCCAACACTCCTCTTAAACTTCTTCTTGTTCATTAAATTTAATGGCAAGAATATTGTTCTTTTTGCTTGGTAGAGGGGGAGGGGGATCAATGAAATAACGTAATTTGTCATTGCCTGCGGTGGCGTGACAAAATTGTTCTTCTTTAAAATTGCTACCATTAGCATTTAAAGTACGCTTTTGCATGAACAAACGTAACCATGAGTTACTTAAAATTGAAGTGGGAATAGGAGCGGTTTGACTTGTTGAAGCCATTATGATTACTACAAAAATGGAATGGAAGGAAAAATTAACATTTATCGTTAAATAACTACTTGTAAACAATTTATCAAGTTTCCCATTTATATAACGATCTCCCACTGAATTATATAAACGATTCCAAGATCCATCTTCATATAAATATGGGTACGGTGAGCCGATTCATCCCTTATTCATATAAATTTGGTGAGTTAACTCTTTTGACTGATTCTACTATTAGAACTCTTGGTCGACGAATTTCTTTAAACTCCATCTTTAGCCCCAGAGCAATATAGGCACGGTGGGCCGATACATCCCATATTTGTTCCGTTGAGTCCAACCAAATTTCGCTTGTAATAACATTTATTACCCTACTTACCCAACGTAAAAAGAAAGTACCCCGGTGAGCCGAGCCTACCCCTAATGATGAAGGGATTCATAGGTGTTACTATGTGGTAAGAATAATCTCAATTTTAATTTAATGTGAGAGATCTTATCAATTTAATTGTCTATCACTTTTAAGTGAACTAAATAAGTGAATGCTAGACAATTTATAATTGATAACAACATAAATAAAAATGCATATGGTAACGATTTGGCATGAAAACAATAAACAAATAAATCCGTATATGGCCATCTAGTTAATCTAATTAAATAAACTATTACAAATCGGAAACCAACACCTTGGTCCCTTGAATCTTTATAAGAATGGCCTCCTTCTTTCGGATTTCGGAACCACTTTCCGAAAAACTCCGTCTTTTGGAAAATCTTGAAAATATAAACTAATCTAACTATGATAATAAAATTACATAGCCTTCCTATTATACATTTGTAATAAAATTAAATCTATTAATAATTACAAATTGGCGATACGAAATCGCATTAATTACAAATTAATTGATATTCCCTTACATTACGGGAAATACCATCTCTAATTATGGCCATCTAAGGTAAAATTACATTAATTTTAATACAATAAATTCCATTCATCAACATGAATAAAAAAATATGCGTAAAATAAATATGTCATGCCAAATCGTCCTACCTTACCAACAATTATGATAAGAGCTCGGTTTTGCGGAATTGAACAATTTAACAATTAAAAATTCGTAATCCAATCTTAAAACTATTTTTAAAGATAAACCAAGTTATATATAATCTGATCCATCACAAAAAGTTAGTTTTCACTAACTATTTGGCAATTTGTTAGGTGAAAACTCAATTTTAAAGCATGCCCTTTTTAAATTATAACTATTATATAATAAAAAACAATATAATCAAAACCGTTATGAAAACTTCATATATTAAAATTTTATACATTCTGGTACCTTACAAAAATGTCATGCATGTCTAAAAACTTGCCCATAAAATCAATTTATAACAATTTTATAAATTACTCGTTAATCTATAACTTTTACAATTTAATTCCAAATTAAAATATAAAAATATAAAAATATTCAAAACATAATTTTGAACATTTTGGAACAGTTTCCAAAAATTAATAAAACTTGACCACAAAATTTTAATCAACATTTATTCACAAATTAATCATTTTTATATCAATTTTTATCACATAAAAATCAATAAACTATGAAAATTAATCATATTAATTTATAAAAGTCTACTCTCATAAATAGAACATGCAAGTGATTATATATAAATAAAAAAGCTCAAAATTAACATGCAACACAAATTTGTTAACTTTTAACATAAAATATTGCATTTTAACTCGGGTTAAGACGGTAATTTCTTAGCTTATGCTAAAAAATTTCAAAAATAATGCAAATTTTGACCCAACCATTTTATGACCAGATTATTACATGCAATTCAATATTTGATGATTAAACTTATTTTACCATCCAAATATTCATCTTTTATCAATTTATCTTATAAAGTGATAAGAGCGTCGTAAACTGACATGAATGTGAATAACAATGCTCTGATACCACTTGTTAGTTTAAGACCCCATTAGATACTTCTAATGATATATAAAATTACTAATTAATTTATATTTTGGTCTTATAATCACAGGCATGCAAACAAAAATGCATAATATAAAAGAAAATAAGAAACAATTCCATACATAGTTATAAAGGAAATAAAACAACAACAAATTTATTGTTTTATGAACAATCTACTTGCTTAGGATTATCCTCCAATCTTTGTGAGCTTCCAACTAGAAAGCCTCCTTAAGGAAGCACCCAAGATTAGCCCAAAACTTACAAATTATTAACTGGATAATTTAGTAAGTAACCTTATTTATTATGTAATATTATTACATTAATAATATTAGTAAATGTATATTATTGTCATGTGATTTTATTTGATGAAGAATTCGATCAACTATTTGATTAAATATGATAAAGAAGATGAAGAAATGTTCTTCCTTTTTCTTCTTTGATGGATTCAACCTTTGTGTTCCAAACAAAATTCAACAATAATTATGTGTGTATAGGTAGGTATATATAGACAATAATATGGTGAAATATTATGTCATCCATGACATAATATAGTGGAAAATGGCCTAATTATAACATGGACCATCCATGCATTATTTCGCACCATTTATAAGTATTTGAGTCCATTTTTTACTTTTGATATTTGTCACACAAATATTTATAAGCCTAAATTTTTAATTATCTATTATAATTAAATGTTAATTGGATTATTTAACAATTAAATAATACATGTCACTAATTATTGTACACTTAACTTTTAAGTAATATTTGACCATTATATAAATATATAATGGGTTATGGATTACTCATTTAGCTAATATTACAACTCTTTGTAATATTTGGTAGCTAATTACCACTACCTCACAAAATATACACATAATATAATAATTTAGTTAATTAACTACTCCGTATTAATTACCAAATTCCGTCTATTACTCAATTATCATATAGTTGAATAATAAAATTCTTTGACCCGAGTTCATAACTCGTCATCAAAATAAATTCACTTTGACTATTTATAAGTCAATATATACAAGGTTATATTTATATCATATATAACTTAATTTTTCTATTCGGGCATTATCCTGTAGGTGTGACCGAAAGGGATCAGTCAATCACCGCCGTCTTACGACACTAAAGTGAAACTCTAGTTAGCCGAGCGTTACGGATTTACGTTGATCAACTGACAAATAATAAAATATTATATTCCTGATATTCCTTTTAGCGATTTATTATGTAGACGCATTATTGAGGAGGACACTCACTCCAACAAATAGAACTTGGCCCTAATGGACTAAGTTTTGAGGACTTAGACCTTGTTCTTTTGGAGTTAAAGTCATCCCCTTTAAGTTCAGTTCAGCTCTTATAAGTTCAGTTCAACTCCTATAAGTCCAGTTCAGCAAAGTTCAGCAAAATTAAGTTCAGTTCAGTTCAGCTTCTATAAGTTCATCTCCTATACGTTCAGTTCAGTTCAGCTCCTATAAGTACTGTTCAGTTCAGTTCTTATAAGTTCTGTTCAGTTCAACTCCTATAAGTTCAGTAAAATTAAGTTCGGTTCAAAAACATTAACTTAACTTATATTAAATTATTTCTGTTAGACTTGTTAATAACTTATTAATTAAAATTAACATGTTTTATAAAATAAGACAATCCACTTTTATATATGAAATAAATTTTCATTTAATGCTATTATATAAGTTATCTTTTCATATATTGGACCGTTTCATGTTTTTTTATTGTTAAATTAATTATTTATATACCATTTATTAATTGATGTATTCAAGTTAAATTGATGATCATCTTATAGTTATGAAAATGAAGACTCATATTAATCACCCTAAAAATTTGTAAATTATACTAATCTTTGGGTTAGATGTACAACTATATTTATTAGGACAAATATTTGATAAGGAAGATAGAGATACAAAAGAAAGAGATGAGGAAAAGGAAAAAAGAAAAAGAAAATTGATGATTAAAAAAAGATGTAATAAGTGAATAACATACTGTGTATAAAGTGATAATTTTATTATTTTATTTTGTATTTTGTATTTTACACCATATATTTTTTTTGTCAATAATATCTTTAAAAAGTAAAGATGATAATAGTAATAAAGTTAAATTAAATTAATTTAAGTTAAATTCAGATTATATAAGTTATGTTCAGAAATGTTTCCGCTTCTATAAGTTACGTTAAGCTCCTATAAGTTCAGTTCAGCTCCTATAAGTTCAGTTCAGTTCAGCTCTTATAAGTTCAGTTCAGGAAAGTTCAGTTCAGAAAATTCAGCAAAATTCAGCCCAAAAGAACGGGGCCTTAATGTAACAACCCGAAAAGTACCCAATTTTTCTAGTAAAAATATTTACTAAACACTTTTCAGCAGACTTAAGTTTTTCAAATAGAATTTATTGTTTCGAGTCGTATTTTGAAATTCCGAGTTCGTATTTGGAATTTCTGAGAGATTTCATGAAAATCCCGTTTTTAGTCATCTTTGACTTTTCTTGACTTTTAAGTCGTCTTTGACTTTTTCTTGACTTTTTAAAGTCGTCATTGACTTTTTTTGACTTTTAAGTCGTCATAAACTTTTCTTGACTTTTAAGTCATCTTTGACTTTTCTTGACTTTCAGTCAACTTTGACTTTCGTTGACTTTTTCCCGACTCGCCTTATAAGTTTGAAGACAGAAATTTTATTTAAAAAAATAATATTTTTGATTTATTTTTATTTAGATTTATTAGAATTTATGATAATTTAATAAAATTATTTTGAATTTATTCGGAATTTATAATAAGGTTTTACGGTTTAAACCCGGGAATCATTTAACTATTCCCGATTCATCGTAAATCCCGAAACAAACCCGAAACCCGACTTTGGCATGAGTCACACGCCCATGTCATCTTTTTCCACTCACAATTAGATATTTTAATTGTTTTGATTAAACTAATAATAATATCTAGATATTTATTAACTTTATCGATCAGTTAACGAAAATTACGCAAAACGCTCGAAATCAGATCCGTTTTCTCACCATACCACACGGCTCCTTGGTCCTCTAATAGGACTAGATATTTGTCTTTCTTTTGATTATAATAACATAATATCTTGATATGTAATTTAATTAACTTAATATATATTTATATCTAATCAATTACCGTAATATAATTATTAAACCCGAGTCAATTCCGTAACAACAATTTCAAAACCCGACTCCATACTCCCTCTATATTTACACGGCTCCCTCATCACATTACTCACCAACAACTTTTCATTTTACAATCAATCAAATTAAGATCTAATTAATCGTTCTTCATCGTTCTTCATTCGTTCTTCGTCGTTCTTCATTTGTTCTTCGTCGTTCTTGAGCAAAATCATCATAAAACCTTCATTTCTTAATTAAATCCGTCCTAACTTATATTTCTAGAATCTCCTCTTCGCTCTCCATCTTCAAGTACGGTTTAATTTCAATTCCGACAAAATCGTTTTCAACATTTAATTATGGAAAATCAAGTTTAAGTTCTAATAATGTTTTTCTTGTCATTTCTTATAGGGGAAGATTTTGAAGACGAGTTTGGTGACTCGTATATTTTGGGTGAAGATTAGTAGACGGGTTTCTTATTTTTATACTTCTTATTTTGGTGCTAATTGATCTTGCTAGCTAAGGTAACGATTCCGAGTTACTCGACAATCTAATGTTACATAGCTTTTGTTTCTTTTGTTTTTGGTTCATCTTTTTTTTTTGTTCATGTTATTATGATTTAAGGATTTTTTAGTAGTAACATGATAAGTAGTATGATTTTTGGTGTTGTATGGTATTTTTTTAATATGTTAGTGTTCTTGATGAATTTGATGATTTGTTCATAATAATGATTTTTTTTGTATGATTTATTTATAACCATGATTTTTGTATGGATGATTGTTAAATTGGTTGTTAAAAATGGATGTTGTTAATTAAAAACATGTTAGAATAAATTGGGGTTGTTGTTTTGGTGGGGCCGAAATGGGTGGCTGGAAACCGGACCCAAACCAGCCGGTTCAGGCCGGTTCAGGCCCGGTCCAGACCGGTCTGGGTTGGTCCATGGTGGGTCCGGGTTTTGGTCTTTGAGTTTTGTCGATACTTGATTGTTATGTTGTTGTTTTGACGGGTTTTAATTATGTTAAGCATGCGGGAAAATATTAAGAAACGGTGTTAAAATTGACGACCCAAATCAGGCCCAACCAGTCCCGTGGGCCCAATCCAGGCCCATGAAATGTCACGGCCCAAAATCAGCCCGTGGGTCCCACTTTGGACTTGTGACGGTTTTTGAGTTTAATGTTAATTTGTCGTGTTTTGTAATATTTAGCAAGTGTGAAATTTTAATAAGTAAATTATTTAATTAAAAGTATTTTTCATAAAATTATTATTTCTCACATGTTAGAAATTATAAGACGAGATCGTAGTGTAATTTGATATCCTTTAAGTCAAACGGGTTTTAATAAGATTTAATAATTCACATGTTAGAAGTTTTAATAAAATAACATGTAATGAATATGTTGATTTTTATGATCAAGTCCATGTGGTAAAGACTCTGTTTCTAGCCGGTTTGACCAAACGGGTTTGGTCAAACTAAGATCTAGTCAGCCCCGTTTTGACTGATGACCCGTCGCGGGACTCGGGTCGGGGATTTGTCTTAAAGTAAGGTTTTATTTAATTATTGAATTAGCCTTAGTAGATATGAGGCGATATGATATTTGATTATTATTGATATGCAATTAGTCACATGATAGGATGTCTTCCCGTGACTGTTTTGATTATATGGTTGGTGTCGTGTTGACTAAGTGCCCATAGAGAATTATGAGTATATGACGTCTTGACCATTCTAATTCTAAATGAGTATCTTGGACCATGACATTGATAGGCCGTACTATCTTTAACGAGCATATGGAGTTTACCGCTTGATAGCTTTTGTGTCTCGGCTTGGTGGGTTTATATCCAAGTCGGGGCATGGCTGCCTGATCCGTTTTGGGACTGGAGTCAGCTTAAGTACTAGCCATCTCTGCTAGGGGGTCGCCTAGTAGAGTTTCTCATAGACGGTTATGTCATGGGACGGGGAACGGAATAGCTGTTGTCGCTAGGTCTGATCAGTCTAGGACTAGGATGTTTTCCTACCTTGTGGTATAGCCTCGAGTTACAGAAGTAGACTATCGCCGTACTAAGAAATTATGCCTGTTTGTAGAAGTATTGGTCTTTCATGTTTGTATGATTCTATGAATCTTAGAAGGTGAGATGCAAGCCGGCTAAGGTTGATAGAGTTTGGATTACCGATTGTTAACTGATTCACATGATTACGTGTTGATTAGGGTTTGAGTGTATCACGGCCATGTTTCTGAGAGGAACCTCTGAGCTAGCATACCAGCTTCCCTACCTCGAGTTATAGTTTATTAGCGGTTTCACATGATAGCTTTCACATGCTAGGTTATTTGTTAGTTATCTGTTTCATAACATGAAAAGCATATCATATATGTTAAAGTTTTGTATTGTCCATATACATTGCTTTTATGTTATTCATGTTTTATTAAACTTGACATTTAGTGGCTGGGAGAACTCGGAGTTACTCCCCACTGACTGTGGCTTCCGTGTTTATATTTAATGCGGTTGGCAGGTTTGTGATGCATACATTGGGTACATTGACGAGCTAGCGAGCGAAGTATATACCTGGACCTATATTCGGTTCTTAGATTGTATATTATTTATACACTCTTTTATTTCCGTATTTATACGGGAGATATGTCTCCTGTCTTGTATATTTCTTTTGTATAATATTATTTCCGTTTTGTAATAAACCTTTTTATGTATGACACCTTCGTTATGTATTATCATATTTTATTTAGTTAAATTATTTTTTTTTCTTTCCGCAAATTTGAGGGTGTCACACTTAATCCCAGCACTCAACAAAGGAATAAGCTCTTAAGTCCCAGCACTAAGCAAGGGACAACACCAGCACACAACCAAGAGGTTCAACAGAAAACAAGTTTCGATTTTAGATTTTACTTCAAATCCGTCTTTCATTAGATAGGAATAAGCCTTATATAGGCAATGAGATTGCAAACGTTCAAATGCATCTAAGGCCACAAATGGCTCTCAAAAGAAGAAAATATAACAGCTAGAATTCTCACACAACTGAAAATAAAGTAAACAAACAGAAAAGTAGTTCTGAATAAGACAATCTCCCTTGTTGCTTTGCTCTTGCTTTATTGTAGTAAAGAGCGGACTTTAGGCTTAGTATTCTGAGCCAAACTGAAGTAGAATAGATCCCAAATGACTCTGCTGAAAGTCCCTCGAGCTTGCTTTACTAAAAGAGGAAAGACTGATAATGACGGCTGAACTACTCCATAAAAGGGTTACTCTGGTCTGCTGAACTAGGTCCCTAAGCTAACTTCTGATCTTTGCATTTTCTGAAGGAAAGTTCTTGGACAAAATTGTTGAGAGCCCTCCCTAGGACCAAGCTTGACCATTGTTTAGTTTTTTAGGTGTTGAAGGTCCCCTTGGACCCTGCCCAAGTGAGCTGTGTGTGCCCAGGTGTATTATAACTGTTGTGCTTGTTGTGACTTGGACTGTGATCAACATGGCCTGGATTGTTGGTGCCAATGTTGCATAAGACTTGATCCTTTGTTGTGACATTGTTTGCTAGCTTTTTGTTGCCTTGGTTGCCTTGAACTGTGTCCTGGGTACCCTGAACTCCTGTTGCAATCTCCCCTTTTTGAAAAAGATTTGCCCTTAAGTCCTCATTATCATCAAACTCTCCCTGATAAGGACTTAAATCTCCAATATTAAATGTGCCATGAACCCCATAGTAACCAGGTATTTCAACCTTATAAGCATCAGGACCCATCCTCTCAAGTATCTCAAAATGACCATCAGCCCTTGGTATTAGCTTGTTCTTCCTCCTGTATGGAAATCTCTCTTTTCTTAAGTGTAGCCATACAGGTGTAACATCCCAGATTTATAATAATGAGTAATTTATTAAATTCGTAAATTTTATAAATTCGTCTTTTACTTTTATTGATTAAAATATTTTTAAGTCGATAATTTATGATTTCGTGGCTTTAAATTAATGTTAAATAGAATTTAGTTTAGTTGGGTAGAAACCGTCGCATTTGAGTCCGTTATTATTTCAAAATCGAACTCTACACGAAAATCCAAGTCGGAAACCCAACATGAGATTTGAGCCTTCTATTGCTCTCCTTCTCAAAACAAACCCACCATAAGACACTTTCCTCCATATAATTTTTAGCAACTTAATACCATCTTCATCTTCTTCCTCAAACACCAAAACACCATTAAAACTCCATAACTTTATAATCTTAAGACGAATGCCATTTCTCCGTTTCTCAACAAAACTTGGACGATTTTTACATTTATCTTCTCCTCTCCTCTCATTTACCTCTTCCTTATCACAACATAAAATATAATTTTTCTAGATCTAAAATTAAGATGGGCATAACTTCTTCTTTTCTTAAGGTAATTCAATTCCATTTTATGTTTCTGAATCATCTCACCATCCTCTTTCTTTCTAGCTAATAAAAGATCGAAACTTTTAACGTTGTTTTAAGACCGTCTTTTACCATATATTGGTTTTGGGGTTCTTGTCGCTTTATTTATCGGGAAAAGATGTATTTTGAAGATTTTGGGTCAAGGGATTCGAGTGCGTTGATGGTTAGCTTGGGAATTGAAGATTCGAAGTGCTAATCGAGGTAACGTAGACGGGTTACTCGGTATCATTATTTGTGTTTTACATGTTAGAGTAGTATTTGTCTTGAAAAGATGAGTTCTTTGTGTTAATTTCATATGGATATGTGTTTAGTACTCTGTTTCATGTTTAATTCATCTCATATGCTAACCCTATGCAAAGTTATGTTAATGTTGTTGGATTTACTCACTTATTATGATTAGACTTGTGTTTAGTAATAAATGTGGTCTAATGTTGTGTTAAATGATGGTATGTAATGATAGGGAATGATTAAGTTGCATTTAATGAAATTTAGTAATGATAAATGAAAGAAGAAATGATTGGGTAGTAATTGAATTTGATTGTTGTTGCTGATTGTTGGTTTTCGTGACTTGGGTGCCCTAGCCGACCCGCCGCCCGCCGCCCCCATGACCAGCTGGGAGTCCCCTGATTGTTGTTGGTTTAATTTAATGGATTTTGAGCATATGCGTGCCATAGCCGGGTGGCCGGCTGGGAGCCTCTCCTTGTTCCTTTGTTGACTTGTTCATGTTGTTGTGCGTGCCCCAGCCGGCCCACCGGCCGCCGCTCCACCGGCTGAGAGCCTCCTTTCCATTTCCTTCTTTCTTTTCTCGGTTGACCTATGACCCTAGCCGGGTAGCCGGCCGCCGGTCACACCCACTGGCTGGGAGTCCCTGTGATGTTGTTGGTGTTTGGTGTGTCGTGGTGCCCAGCTGGGTACCCGGCCGCCGGTCCACTTGACCGGCTGGGACCCCCGTGTCCCTTTTTCCCCCTTTTCTCCCACTTGTCTTCACATGTAATGGTTTGTATGGTTTGTTTAATTTATAAACTTGCGTAATAATAACAAATATCTAGTGTTGGGCTCTTTAACTTGAAAGATGCTCCCACTCGTTATCATGATAAGTGATAGGTATTTAGGTGAAAGGATATACCATTATTTCCTTGTAAATGTAACACCCGGAAATGTACCCTATTTTTCTAGTAGAAATATTTTACGAAACCTTTTCAGCAAATTTAAGTTTTAATTTAGAATTTAAAGTTTCGAGTCGAATTTAGAATTTCCGAGTTCGTATTTGGAATTTCCGCGAGATTCCATGAGAATCCCGTTTTAAGTCGTCTTTGACTTTTCTTGACTTTTAAGTCGTCTTTGACTTTTCTTGACTTTTAAGTCGCCTTTGACTTTTCTTGACTTTTGAGTCGTCTTTGACTTTTCTTGACTTTTGAGTCGTCTTTGACTTTTCTTGACTTTTGAGTCGTCTTTGACTTTTCTTGACTTTTGAGCCGCCTTTGACTTTCGTTGACTTTTCCGACTCACCCTTTACTTTTACTCCCTCATACTCCTTAACCTAATATTCATTCTACACAATCACAAATACATTTCTTCTTCCTTAAGCAATCAAAACCTTGCCTCCCTCTTTATTTTCGATCTTTGAATCATCATAGCTCCTTCGTTCCTTGATAGAATTCACGTAAGTTCGTCTCATTCTTCTCCTATTACCTTCCTCTATCTGTTTTGATATTAAAATCATCGTCTTTCTCGCTTTTTAAAAATTATCGTTCGTTCCAAGGTGAAATTATTCATCTTTTATTAACTAATTGTAGGTGGAGACTACTAGGAAAGCTTAGTAATCGATTAAAGACGCGTAAAGGTAACGGTGAAGGGTTACTCGGTATCATTTACGTGTTTTACATGCTTATATGCTAGAAATCGTATTAGAATACGATTTGTAAGTGTAGGAATCATGTATGGATGATGATTGTTGTTATTTGATGATTGTTGATGATGAATATTGATTGTTGATAGTATTAGAAATGGATTATGAGAATTTGAAATGATAGGATTGACTTATGTTGAAGGCTCACGGATGAATTGGTAACAGAGTGTTTCACGGTCGTGAAACCTCATTTCACGGTCGTGAAACCTCATTTCACGGTCGTGAAACCTCATTTCACGGTCGTGAATTGTGCAGTTTAACTGCACTGACTTTTCGTAAAATGATCATATCTCCTTGTTACTTGCTTGTTTTGGGCTTGTGACATCTCTTTGGAACCGTAAGAGGATAAGCTATCACCTCCATTTGGAATTTCTGCATTTGCATGTCTAGAACTCTAGTTATGATCGTTTGAAGTGGACCCTTGTTTTCGTTGGTTTCCAAACAACGTTGTTTTGGAGAGGTGATCTATGTTTTTATTCTTTATGCTTCATAAACTTGTTCTAATGCTTATGTATCATGTATTGACTCATGTTTATCATATGTAAACTTATATGATTCCTTATTCTCATGTTTTGTGATGGTTTTTGGTATGTTCCCACTTTGAGTCGGTTTTTACAAATGATACGGTTTGAGCACAAATTTCCTATGTGCTTTGTTACTCTCATTTCCCCGGCTACACCTTATACTCGTTAAAACTGGAATGTCCGAGTGAATGATAGTGATGGGGTTGTATCTTGTGTGCTGTATGCATGTTTAGTGGGGATATGACGACGTTGTTAGGAGGCGAACGCAATGCGTTGGTCGACCCGACCGTCAAATGTTGTATACTTGCGAGGTGGTGTTATTGCATGTAGCGTACTAGCTTGACTTTTGACTATAGATTTCTTTCCGCCTCTTTCGTGAAGGTTGACCGAATTTGGGGTACTCGGCGTCTATGATTGACCGAGGCTTGGATGTGGAACGTCTTACCACATGTCGAATCGGGAAACGTCTTATCCCGAGAGTCTGGCCAGGTTTAGACTAGGACCGTATTATTATCGTCGTCCTACCGAGAGGATTAGAGTCTTGTGTGTACGAAACGTCTTCTCGTACATGATTCCAGGAAACGTCTTATCCTGTGAACTTGTTTTGTCTAGGTCATGAGTATACGAAACGTCTTATCGTATACGGTTCCGGAAAACGTCTTATTCCGTGAGCTTCCATTGGCTTGTCTTGCTATTGTACACGATGCTAGTGCGTTTAATTTACCGTGAGAGATTGTGTTGTCATATTCGTATGATTTTGATGGTCGTTTGTAAGTTGATTTATACGTGAACATTGAGTTGGACTCTTGCATGAATTAGATGATTGACGTGGTTTATATGTCGAGTTTCTATCTTATCAAGTATATGCCGCTAACGGTGAGATGTAAGCCCTAGTGAGTATATAGTTGCCTAAGAGTGTCTTCCCCGAGTCTTGAATAACATGATGGTTCCTCAATTTGATTTCCATATGAGCTTATCATTATATATTGGATTGCCTATTTATTATTATCGTAACTCACATGGATATCTATATATGCATGATTTCACTTTTGTATTTCCTTATATGTACGTTTAATGTGATATGGCTGGGAGAACCCGGAGTTACTCCCCACTGATTGTGGCGTTCATGTTTTTCATGAATGAACAGGTTGCTTGCATGGATGGCTTTTTGCTTATGCTATTTTGGGTTCGGGTGTGAGCTAGCGGGCGTTGTCCCTGGATGAAACACCTCTAGAAGTTGTTTAGCTAGTTGCTAATTACTTTGTCTTTTGTTAACACTTTGAGAGACTACGTCTCTTGTGTATTTTTATTTAGTTTGCAATATTTTGACACTCCTCGTATTTTTCTATCTTGCATGTATAAAGGTTTTTAAAATACCGTATTTTCCGCTATATAATTCACATGCTTGTATGTTTTATATTTCCGCATTCGCGAGGGTTGTCACAGTAAACCACCTTATCCCAATCATAATATACTAGGTCTCTATTTGTATAATTTATAATGATTGACTCTTCAATCATCCTTTTTATTTATTCGCTTTTTGTATAACAAAAGTACGCCTAGGATTTCGACAAATCCTTATAAGTTTGGAAATTTGGGTTTGTGTAACCATTACCACATATCCAAATTTTCTCTACCAAACACAAGAATGAATCCTTAGTTCTCCTTGAGAACCCTATGGATGTTCTTGTAGGCTATCCAATGACACTCATGTGGGTTGATTTGTTATACGCTTGTCATGCTCCCAGCATACAATTCATTTAGGTATGTGCATGTAATGGCATACATGATTGGTCTAATTGCGGAAACTTTAGTACTCATGTGATCAACAACTCTTAGGTTAAGTGGATGACTATGACCTTTTCATAGTGATCCTACTTTCATCAACATGAATAACCTATTTAACTTGTTGAATTAGATAAAGAATCTTATCGATATAAGACACAACTCAAAAAGTCCAGCTAAAATCTTCTATTCTACAATAGATTTTGATTTTAGTATACATGTTGCCCTCTTCCATCCAGCATTAAAATCCAACCACTCCTTTCAAAAAGGTAATATGAATACGTGACTCACAATGAGTGATACGTCATTCACTTGGAAGACAATTTCTCCCACTGAACTTCATGTCTTAACATGATAACTTTAATTCCCACTTAACTTCATGTCTATAAATGTCTTTTCGACAATTCGAGGAAACTCTTTTTATATCTCATAATAGAAAAGATCATCATAACCTCTTGGTAGATAACATAGGCTTGTGTCATGTACACATACCATTCCAAATCCCTATTTGGACATATGGTTTTGTTGTGTATCTTGTACACACCTACTATGAGGTATTTTACTGATGATTTGGATCTAAACATAGTTACGCATTAACTTAGCTTTTCCATCATGTCTATCCATGCAACTATAATTGGACACCTCCAAGTAAAATATCTTCATGTCTATAGAATGATTTATTGGACAACTCCAATTATATCATTCCTTTGCATATATTCCATTTAGTTTCATAAGTCTCTTATTAGATCATAATTCTTATTATTTCAAGAACATTGTCTTTTGGTCTCGTCACTAGTCTCAGGATTCACCTAAGAAAGCTTTCTTTTGGTCTCCTTTCTAGTCTTGAGTCTAACCTAAGAACATTTTCTTTTGGTTTCCTCACTAGTTCCTAACTAGTTTTTCGTTGTGGCTTATTTTCTTCCATATCTTTAGAAAATACAACTATTTTCTATAAACATAGCCTTATGAGTCACAAACAATTTTGTACTCATACTCGTGAAAGAGGTAGAAGTATCACAACATGACCTTAAGTGATCTACTAAAGACTTTATTGTAAAGACATTGAATCTTAGCTTTGAGATAGACTAGTTCTATAAGCTAAAGAGATGAACTCATATTCATGTCAAATACTATCTTTATAAGTGGCGTGGCCAATTGGTTTGGTAGATACCCTACTTTGAGTTCAATCACTCAATTTGACTTAGCAATTGATCTTTCAAAGTGAGAATCGAATTCTTAGTTTTTTTATTATAGTGATCCAATCATCATAATACTAATATGATCAATTTGAGTCGATACAATTTATGTTATTAGTGCAAGTAGTGTACAATGATAATTTTAGAACGATGAAAGTTTCCACAAACCAAGTAACTTGGGTTGAAAACCAAGTCACTAAATATTCAATTACAACAATTGTTCTTGAAAATTAAAGCTTCCATGTCCAACAAGGAAATAAATAGTTCTAAACAACCATAATACAATAAAAAGGGGAGACAATCTCGAGGCCAAGCTTCCTTAGCTCTTCAACCATGGGTGGCTACCTTAGCTTCCCTTGAAGAGCCTTCTTAGGATTGCTTGTCTTTGCCTTTATCTTTGCTTGCATGGCCTAATTACAATAAAAAGGGTAAGAATCATAACTTGTATCTTATACCAAAGTTGAGATCAAAACATAATTGATAGGGATGAAAATTTACCAACTGAAACAATCTTTCCAGCTTTGATATCTCCTAGATATTTGGGGCAATTCCTCTTCCAATGCCCTATGCCATTACAATAATGGTATTTGTCCTCATTGGAAGCACCCTTCTTGGGCATGAGTGAGCTATTCTCAATAGCTTTACCTTTTCCCTTGAAGGTGGAGGGCTTGTTCCCTTTACTACCACCTTTCTTGAACTTCCCCTTGCTCTTATTATTAATATGGAGCACATCCTTGGAGGTTCTAACATTTAGCCCAATGTCTCTCTCAGCTTGCACAAGCATCTTGTGCAATTCATGAAGAGAAGTTTTCATGTTTTGCATATTGTAGTTTACCCTAAACTGCACATATGCCTTGATTTTCCCCAAGGAATGTAAAACTTGGTTGATAACGAGTTCTTCGGGAATGGTAACCCCTTGAAATTTAAGAGTTTCAACATGCTCAATCAATTTGAGTACATGAGGGCTAACCTTTTGGCCCTCTTTTAGGTTCATGTCAAAAAACGCGGAAGCCGTCTCATATTGAATAATCCTTGGAGCTTGTGAAAACATGGTCACAAGCTTGACATAGATCTCACAGGCGGTGCTCATCTTTATGGCACTCCTTTCGAGATCGGCCTCCATAGAGAAAACCAAAACGTTTTTGGTCGCGGCAGACTCTTTGTGGTAAGCCTCATAGGCTCGCTTTGCGGCGGCGGTTGACCTTTCATTAGGTGTTTCGGGAGAGGCTTCAGTAAGATAACGAAGCTTGTCGTCACATTCCACGGCAAGGCGGAGTTGCGCATCCCAATCGGCAAAATTAGCGCCATTCTTTTCTAACTTGCATCGATCCATGAAGGATCGAAGCCATGAGACATTCGGGAGAGTTGGAGCATTGGTGGTGGTGGATGAATTAGCATTTGCCATTGTGAATAAACAATATTAACTAAAAATTTTAAACATAAAGGAAACATCAACATTTATCATTTTATATATATATACTTGTAAACATTTTAAACAAGTTTTGACATTTAAATAGTCACCTCTTCCCAACTATTATAAATGATTCCGAGATCCAAATTCATATCAACTTGGGCACGGTGAGCCGATTCATCCCTTATTAACATAATTCGGTGGATTAACTCTTTAATCGATT
>JAIUZE010071963.1:0-34346 GCA_022085475.1 Heliosperma pusillum | reverse complement strand
CGCTCATTTTTGGCCCTATAGAACCTGCCTTCCACACTGCCAAAAGATTCATAGTCAAATGGGGAGATAGTCCCATTATCAATGAGCTTTTTCACGCGTTTTTCATTTATGTGTCCCATACGGCAATGCCATAGATAGGTTTGATCTTTGTCACCAACTTTTGCTTTCTTATTACTCACATGCATTATCTCTGTGGTTTGATCTAAAACATATATTCCATTTATGGAAACAGCTTTACCATAAATCATATCGTTCAAAGAGAAAATACAGCTATTATTCTTTATTACAAACGAACATCCGTCCTTATCAAGTACGGAAACTGAAATAATGTTCTTAGATAAACTGGGTACATAGTAACAGTTATTCAGAAATAACTCAAAACCACTAGGGAGTTGGATTACATATGTTCCCACTGAAACGGCAGCAACTCTAGCTCCATTCCCCACCCGCAGGTCCACATCACCCTTTGCGAGAGTTGTGAAGCTTCTTAGGCCCTGCAAATGATTACACAGATGAGAACCACAACCAGTATCTAGTACCCAAGTTCCGAAACTTGCATGGTTAATCTCAATCATATGAATAAAAGATGACGTACCAACAGGAATGACGCGGCCTGATTTTACGTCTTCAGCATACACGAGGCAGTTCCGCCTCCAATGCCCAGACTTGTGGCAATGGTGGCACTCCACGTTATCTTTGCTCTTTGTCTTGCCTTGTGAGCTACCGCTAGTCTCACCAGGCCCACTCTTGACCTTTCCTGGCTTTTTGAACTTTTGCTTCCCTACAGCTAGGTCAGCTTGAGCCTTGCCCTTACCCCTACCCTTGTTGTTAATAATGAGAACGTCTTGTTTCATGCTCCCACTCAATTTCAGATCACTCTCGGTCTGTACGAGAAGTGAGTGGAGCTGATGAAGACTTTTCTTCATATCATTCATATAGTAATTTGCCCTGAAAAGGGCAAAACCATCATGAAGTGAATGAAGCAGTCGATCAATAATGATCGTCTCATCGATTTTACAATCAAGAGCCTCCAGCTTCTCGACATTCTCGATCATAGCAAGAATGTGTGGGCTAACCGCTTGGCCCTTCTGGAGTTTCGCTTCAAAGAAGCGACAGGTATACTCATAGCTAACGATCCTCGGAGCTTTCGAGAACTCGTTAGAGAGAGTGGTGAAAATCTTGTTTGCACCCTGGGCTATGAATCGCCTCTACAAATTGGATTCCATTGCAAAGATGAGTACGTTCTTTAACGCACCCGCCTCCATAATGAAATCACTATAAGCAAGTGATTCATTTGCTCCTGCATTGGGGCCTGGGTTAGTTGGTAGTGGCTCAGTCAAGTACTTGAGCTTACCGTCAGCAATGGCAACATTCCGTAATGCCGCCTCCCAGTCCGCAAAGTTGGACCCATCATTCTTCAGTCGCGTGGACTGATTCATGTTGTCCATAAAGATCCTTAGCCAGGACTCGCGATCGAGTGTAGCACTTGGCATTGGGTCGTCTGTACGTCCAGCCATTTGTTATTTTAAGCAGTTATATCTGTATATAACGTATTCAAGAAACTGTGAAAAGAAGAAAAATTATGATAAGTTTCATCGTTTTAAAAAATTTAAGTCTTAATGCAAAAACTGTTTAATGCGATGACTCAAGCATTTATACAATTGACCTCCCTCAAGAATTATATAAATGATCCCAAGACTCAATTTCTGTAAATTGATAAGCCAACCTTTTGGCTAATTCTACCTTTAGAATTCTCGGTCGATAAATTTCTGTAAATTCTATCTTATATTCCATTATAATCCCGAGATATTACTCGTACTATAATGTTGAGATAAAATAGGTCAACACTCACTACTTACCCAACGTAGAAGGGGTCATATTATGACTTCCGACGAAGAAGGGGTTCATAGCAGTTTTTCCTATAAAGACTAATCTCACTTTTCATTTTAGAGGAAGATCCCATCATCTTAAATTTAATTCATTTTAAGTGAACAAATTCTAGCATTTCGTGAATGATTTAGACTAAGGTGATGGCCCTATGAACGAATGACATCTGTATGTCTATGATGAAAATTCAAACTATATGAAACATTTTTCATGCATTTTAGGTGGTTTGGTTTAGGCGGAATATGATGCAGTTATTTAACATGTGAATGAAAAACAAAAAAACGGAAAAATACGTAAACTATTACAACGGTCCTAGTGTGGCCTATCTACCAAAATGAACATTAAATACAAGTTTGGAATCCATCCTTATGGACCCGAGAAGCTTACCTTTGTCTCATCTTGGTCCATGTAGCGGGAGTGAGCATCCGATCTCCGTCTCTAGTCTTCTTAAAATTACATTTAAAAATTACAAAATAAACCTATTTACATTCTAATTCCAAAACATAATTAAAAGAAAAATAAAAGGAGATTCGAGATCTCAAAATTACAACCAAACCATGTTTTCATCATTACGAAAACATGATTAACGAAAGCCACACTAGGTATTACATTTTTCAACCAATTGCAAAAATACGTAAAATAAACCATTCATTCATTCATTCAACAAAAATTGCATCAACTATATAAATTAATACTACAAAACATAATTCATTAATTATGTTGATTAATTATCCAAACCACCATTCAAACCGATCAAAATTATGTGACAATTCCTTAATTGCCCACAACAATTTTAATCTTCCATAATCCATTTTTATTTTAAACCTTTTTAAAATAATCGGGTATCATTATTGTAAACATTTTCACAATAACAAACAAACAAACATTATCTTTATAATGTCAAAAAAAAAAAAAACAATATTTTTTTTTCCTCTACGGATCACTGTTCGCGTGAACAGTACCAGTACCAAAATTTTTTTTTTTTTTTATTGATTTCTCACGGTTTATTCATAAACCGAAAAACAGTAAAAAAAAATAAAAAACTAATGCTGCTGCCTTTTAAAAAAAAACAGAATTTTTTTTTTTTAAAACAGTGAACAGTAACCGGGCAGCACA
Source organism: Heliosperma pusillum (assembly GCA_022085475.1). Lineage (NCBI taxonomy): Eukaryota > Viridiplantae > Streptophyta > Magnoliopsida > Caryophyllales > Caryophyllaceae > Heliosperma > Heliosperma pusillum. The sequence continues at coordinate 31,343 of JAIUZE010071963.1, read as the reverse complement.
AAAAAAATTTCGGTGATGCCAATATCGCTAGATCGGTACAAATTTCAATATCTAATCGTTATTAAAATTGATTCAAACTAGATTATTCAATTTAACCTTTTAAAATGAACATCTAAATCATGATTAAATCGATTATCCTTATATTCATTTAATCACAATCGCTTTGAACATCATTAAAATTGAATCATTATTCAAAAATCATCAATTTAAAACAATGAATCCGAAAATAATAGCAACAACAAAATCAAAACAATTCCATCTTATTTTAATTTAATCCTTATCAAATTAAAACAACCACAAATTTATTATATTGAATTTTAACATTTTAAAATAACAATATCAATAAATCAACAATGGAAAGAACAAAACCCTAAAAAAAAAACCACACGGCTGCACAAAAAAAAATCCAGCCGTGTCAAATTTTTTTTTCGGTAAAATCAAATTTTTTTTTTCTCAAATTTATATTTCATAAAAATGAAAAACATATAATATAATTTTGTAGCCAAAAGCTCTGATACCACTTGTGGGAAATAACTGTTTACATCCCCTTAAAATTTAGGATTATAACAAAATTATATAATATGAAATTGCAAGTCATAGATATGAAAACGATACAAATGTAGAGAAAATGAATTACACCTTTGGTCCTTAGCAAAAACGGCCTAAGAACAGATATCAAAATAGATATCCTCCTAATTGTCTCACCCAAGATAGATCGAGATATGCCATTCTCCTTTGCTAGAAAGATGATTAAAAGTTACAATTAACTTTTAGGTTTTTTTGTGATTTTGTGTGATGGAGGCACAAGTTGAGAGAATAGAAAATTAGGTTAGAAATTTTTCTCTTGTTCTTCCTTGTTCACGGCACAAGTAGGTTAAATAATGAGGAGATTTAGTCTCCTCAAATAACTACCCATTGACCGAAAAACCCGAGTGTATCTGGACACTTTTTCCGGTCATTTTAGCTTCTAATATAATGTAATACATTATAATCGTCATTAGTCAAAGACCGACATTATAATACATCATTAATTATAAATATCCGTATATTTATAATTTTCCAATTAATCATAACGGTTTATGTGTAATTAGCTTACATTATATACAACAATTAAATATAATATTTTATATTCAATTTACGAATTACAGTTAATTCGTCTCAGCTAAATTTATTTAATCATTATTAAATAATTATATCATCATCACATTGACTAACCTTTTAGTCAAAAACACCGACTAACCTTTTAGTCATTTAATAATGCATCAATATGATTATTTTCTCAAATAATCACATCTCTCAATCACATCCTTTAGGTGTGACTTTTAGGGACCAGTTGATCACCGCCATCTGTATGACGATAACGTCAAACTTATCTAGCAAGCCAACCGTTATCGATAAACGTTAATCAACTGATTACAATACAAAGTATACCCTGTGAACCTACAGAGATTTATTTATGTTATTGCACTAACTGTGGAGGACACTGGCTCCAACATAAAATATGTGTATAAATAATGATCATCAAACTCCCCCAAACCAATCCTTTGCTTGTCCCTAAGCAAAGCACTCGACACATACAAAGACAAACATACAAATGGTGAATGAAAAACTCAAAGCTAATGTCAATGCACATACAAATTCCAAGCTATCCATATCTATAACAAAGTAATGACCAAGTTGTACCAATAAAACAAATTTAAAGGCACGGTAAAGTAGAAATCGCAGCTCATATTCCAAGATTTTATATGATACCGTAGTATAGACAAAACCAAATACCTTTCAATCTTGCAAGGCTCAATTTGTCGGATTCTCGCGGATTCACTCATGCACTCATAAGTTTATGTAAATGTGAGCTTTGTGAAGATAGAAAGAAATAGAAACACTCACTCAACTTATGAAACATGCATGCATTCTAATGTGATAGTAATTTCCCCAACTAATACGCATTCGCTATAAAGTACATGAATCAGGACAAAAAGGGAGGCTAATGGGAGAAGGTATAGAAGTGGATTGTGCCAAGGCACGTATGGAAATGTGGGGCTAAGACCGGTAGTCGCAGCGACACTTACCAAAACAAATCTACAAGACTAGCACAAACCAACACCGACTAGAGAAATCATCTTAAACTTTGACAACGCAAGAGAGATATCGATATTGCTCTCTAAATATGCATTAGACTCTAGTATAATCCCTTTCATTATCCCTTGAATAAATCAATGAAGCAACATATATTTTTCTCTTTTTCTTTTTTTTTTTTTCTTTCTTTTCTTTTTTCATTTTTTCTTTTGCTTTTTTCTTTCTTCAACAAAGGGAATAAATGACACAATTGCCAACATACTTGCTACACCCATTTGATATTCTTTTTGAAATCCCGACCCAACCATAGTAGATAAGTAGATAAGAAAAACATGCAATTGCGACTGTCCCGATAAGGTAGGCAAGTTCTAGGAATGTAGCTATTATATAGGTTATGAAACAGACTACAAATGGTCAAAATGGCTAAATATAAAGAACTCAATAATAAGGGTATAAAATCAAGTCTTTTTGGCTATGTGAGGCTTATTTGAACAAAAAGAACCATCTTTCCTCATGCACTTATCAAACGAACGCGTATAGTACAAAGAAACGAATGTCACACTTATGCAATTTGATGTTACATATTCCACAATGAGTACCACACTCAAGCCTAAAAACAATGAGACCAGTTTATTGATTTTCCTGACCTAGGAAGCTCTATAAACCTCAGAATTTTAAGTGGTTTACCAACAAAAATTGGCCAAATCTAATTAGCATAAGGAATGTCGAAAACGGTCAAGACTTGTACTATGAGCTTTGTTTTCAAAAGTAGTAAGTCAAAACAATGTACACGGACAACTTATTTGGGATTCAAATGCAAAAACAATGCAAATTATCATCATTGTTATTCAATTCACCAAAACTCGACCTAATAAAATAAAAAACATGTTTTTGGATTTTGTAAATTTTTCAATTTTTATGATTTTTTTGCTTTTTCTTAAACACACAACATAAATAAACACACAACATAAATAAAGACTCTCCTCAAAACCTAAATGTCACAGTGTCCTCAGTGTGACGCTAACAGCACAACAATCACATATCAACCAACAACAGCAACCTAAAGGACACAACTAATAAAGGGGAATGGGAGATAACTAAAAGAAAATACAATAAAAGAAAGTACAAGGATAAGTAGTACCAGCTGTATAGAATAATAGCCTCCCCCAAACCAGCTGCAAAATGGGGGAGCAGTGACCAGCTGTCACTACTGCTCATCAGTCGGGTTCAAGTTTAGGTGTCAATGTGTCATTACCTTGGTAACCTTAGGGGGGTTACCTAAGCTATACACCTTTTGTAACTTGCATTCCTTTCCCGTCGGCAGTTTTTCCATCTCAACTACTGCCTTACTCCGTGAGCTTCCAGCTTCAGCAGTGCTGGAAATTAAGGCGATCTCCGGAGGATCCCTATTCAAGCATAAAGAGAGACAATCATCAACATTCAAATCCACAATATCGATCCTATGACATGTCTCTTCTAGCATAGGGTGTTTCATTGAATGCTCTAAGTTGAAAGTAATATTGTCATCCCCCACTGTTAGTGTAAGTCTCCCATTCTTAACATCTATAACCGCCCCCGCAGTATGGAGGAATGGTCGTCCTAAGATGGTAGGAATTTGGGTGTCTTCAGCCATATCTAAGACAACGAAGTCAACTGGTATGAAAAACTTCCCTACTCTAACCGGTACGTCTTCTAAAATCTCCAAAGGGTGTTTAATAGAACGGTCGGCCATTTGTAAGGTCATGGTTGTAACAGTAAGTTGACACATATTAAGCTTTTTGCATATAGAAAATGGCATCACACTAACACTAGCCCCTAAATCACAAATGGCTTTATCTATAGCTAAAGAGCCTATATTACAAGGAATAGAAAAACTCCCTGGATCCTTTAGCTTAGGTGGTGATCTGGATTGCAACACAGCACTGCATTCCTCAGTGAATGCAACCGTCTCCACTTCATTAAAGGACCACTTCTTTGTCAATATGTCCTTCATGAACTTTTCATAAGCCGACACTTGAGTGATCAACTCAGTAAAAGGTACACTCACTTGTAAATTCTTGACCACTTCCATGAACCTCCCAAACTGTTTATCAAGCTTAGATTTATGTTGGCGGTGCGAAAAGGGAAGTGCAATGGCAATTGGTTCGGCTTCTTTGGCTTTGGAAGATGAATTAGAAGACTTTTCATCCTGATCAGGGGTTGCTCGATCGAGCAGAGGGGTTGCTCGATCGAGTTTTTCTGTACAGTAACTTTCAGAAATTTCTCGAGAAGAATTTTGGCAAATTTTCTGGGTTGCTCGATCGAGCAAGGGGGTGCTGCTCTATCGAGCAACCTTGTTTTCAGCCTCTTTTTCGCTGTTTTTCGCACTTTGATCAGCAACTTCCAAGTTTTCATTGGTTTCATCCCCTATCATTTCAGGGCCTTTGTAATGGGTCCCACTCCTCAAGGTAATAGCATTGACTTGTTCATGTGGAGGGTGTCCCAGAGGAGGAAGATTGTCCAGTTGTTTGTGTGGATTTTGAATTGCCAATTGGGCAATTTGAGTATCCACTATCTTGTTATGCGCGAGCAATTGTGAAATCTGGGCATCTTGCTTTTGCTGTATCATGAGACTTTGCTGCAACATGGCTTTCAATTCCGCCATATCATTACTTGGAAGTGGTGGAGGTGGAGCTTGTTGAAAGTTTTGGCCTCCTTGATTGGAACGGTAATAATTACCTTGAGAATTGCGATTCTGAGGAATCACATAAGAGGAACCTTGTTGCTGAGGTGGCGGTGGGGTAGGATTGAGAACATTCTGACTTCGGTAGGAGAAATTGGGATGCTCTCTCGTCCTTTCATTATAAAAGTTAGAGTACGGTTTACCTTGCTTAAAGGATTGAAAAGCAAGTACTTGATCAACCATACTCATACACTCGACTGTATTATGCCCCATAGTACCACATCTTTCACAGGTTGGCTCTTGTTGAACCATGGCATGAACCGTTTGTTTGTTTTCCAAGGATTTTGAAGTTTGTAATTCGGCAATTTTAGCAGTTAATGCCTCCAACTGAGCTACAATGGCATTGTCCGAACCTCCTCTCCTCACATTACCCCTAGGATTACCATACTCAGAAGTGTGAGTAGCCATCTCATCAATTAACTTCCAAGCATTGGCATCAGTAGTGTTATTTTGGAATCTCCCATTAGCAGCAGAATTTAACAACGTCCTCTGATCATCATATAACTCATTATAAAATTGGTTGCATAGGAACCAAGTATCAAAACCATGATGTGGAACAGACTTGACAAGCTTTTTGAAGCGAACCCAGGCCTCATTAAAGTTCTCATTGGGACCTTGTTTGAAACTTGTGATTTGGCTTCGAATGACATTGGTTTTCTGTGGCGGAAAATATCTTTTATAGAATGCAAGAGCCAAAGAATTCCAATCGGTGATGCCAAGTGCAGCCATATCTAACTCACTCAACCAATCTTCTGCCCCGTCTCGTAGTGAAAAGGGAAACAACACCAACTTAATCTGATCTTGTGTCACCCCACCCGTCAAAGGAATAGAGCAACAATAGTTAGTGAATTTCTCCATATGCAATGTTTAGCATGATCCTCACTGGGGCTTCCTCCAAACATGTTTCGCTCCACCAAAGAGATATAAGATGGACGAATCTCAAAAGTACTATTACCCGTAGTAGGGAGTTTAAATCCCTTGGGAATAGATGCAACAGTAGGCTCCGAATGGCTGGCTAGAGTAGGCATGATTGTAGTGGGTGCAGAAATATGTGTATCCTCTTCTAAGGATGGTTTTTCTGCGACGAATTCGGCGTAAACTGTTTCAAGCGTACTCAAGTCTTCCGCTTCTTAAATTTCCTTCCAAAAGTTTCGTCTAAACCGGAGAGTCTTCTCTGGTTCGGAATCGTAGGGCACGAGAACGGACCTAGAACACCTGGACATAAACAAAAACTAAAGAAAAGGATGAGAACGGTCTCAAGGAATTTAGGTTCCCTAAGACGAAAAAGACAAACTAAGTAGAAACAAACAGAAAACTGTTGCCTCCCCGGCAACGGCACCAAATTTGATAAGGTTAAAGTCGCGTCTCCTTAATCAAAGTAAACCTAAATCACTACTAACCAATAGTCAGCGGTAAGCAAGGTATCGAATCCACAGGGAGGCGGTAGTATTCTAATTTTTTAAACTAAGTTCGTCTCTAAAGTAACAATTTCGGGATTTGAGATTGGTTTCTAAACTAATAGCTAACAATAACAATAACTAATAAATAATAACAATAACAACTAATAATAACAATAACAACTAATAATAAGCAATAACAAACTAATAAGGTTGAAAACAATGAGATTAAGAGTCTAGGGTCTCAGGTTCACTAGGAATATTGTTCAGGGGTAAGGATGTAGTCATCTATCATGCAATAAAGTTACCTAAGGTCACAAGATCGGTCGATTCAATTATGCCCTTTAGATCTACAATTTAATATGCGATCGCTATCATTAAACGAGTTTTATTCAATTATCGTAGCCTATCTTAGTCTTAACCCGGTCGGTGTCAATCCTAATTCGCGAGACTAGTTAATTAATCCTGGCCAGTAATCAAACAACTAGAATTATAACGATAATCAAACGATAACCATGCAATTGCAATTCAATTAAATAATCTACCCCTTCTAACAATCCTTGATCCCCTTTCAACCCTAGAAAGGAATTTAGCTACTCATGACGATATTAATAACAACAATGATAATTAAAGTAAACATGATTAACAACAATGAAAGGATGAACAAAGAATAATTAAAGAACAAGAAGACAATTAAATTGAATAACAAAGAAAGATTGAAGAATACCAATTACAACTTGAACTAAAGACAATCGTCTTTGATGAATAAAATTCAGAGGCAAAGTAAACTAATTTAGGGTTTCTGATTTAAAGCATAAAAGCATTAAAAAACATGTCTAATTATGAAAGACGAGCTTTCTTTTTATAATACAAAAGATCTAATTAATTAGGTTAAAGTTTAGGAAAATATTAGAAAGCCGCCGAAATATTAGGTTGCTCGATCGAGCAACGTGATTCTGCTCGATCGAGCAAGAGAATAGTGCGACTCGACCGAGCAAGGCTCTTCTGCTCGGTCAAGCATCCTTCGTTTTGGCTCGTTTCTTCGATTTTCTTCATTTCTTCTCTTTTCTTTCTCGATTTCCGTGCCTAACCTTATGCGATCCAACTCCGCCATGCTCCACATCTACTCAAAAAGCTCCAAATGCATCTAATCTGCATTAAAACATAACAAAAGCGGCAGAATCTATATTCTAGCTAAAATAGCATAGAAATAAGCAAGGAAAGACGGTAAATCGAGTTAAATGCGTCTAAGGGAGGCATAAAATATGTGTATAAATAATGATCATCAATTCCGTCTTAACTTCTTGTTTTATGGTGATGCGGAATCCAATGCTTGCATATTCATGAGTCCGTCTAAGGCATCCTATAGGGGTCATTTGGCATCCAATGCAAGCTCTTATCTTGGGTGTTTACTTGGAATTCATTTCTTTATTTGCACACCAACCAAAGTTCGTTTCTTCATGGTCGGAATTTCCAATTTCTTCCCGCAACGCCCCTATGCCTCTCGGAATACCTTTGCATGATCAAGACTTGCTCTTATTAGCCTCATGAACTTGGATGAATGCTAATTTAACGGGACAAAGCTGCCGAATGCTTCATTACCTACAAAATGCAATGAAAACACCTAGAACACGGAATTAGCTCATAAACACATTAATAAAAGTGCAATAATCAAATAAACCGAGCTAAAATAAGGACTTAAACTATATATAAAATGAACTCATCATCTACAATTCTCGTCAATGCAACATGGTATATCGATATACATTTATTTTTCATAACGAATCTCCAAGCTAAAATTTTATATTTATTACCGGCCATTTGTGATATGCAATTCAGGTAATGAATATGTTGTGGCGCAAGCGCAATAAGCCATTTCAAGTCACAACACAAGTTTGATTCTAGCCTTCTTCCAAAGCACTAGGCACTCAACTTGAACTCATCCTAAACATCGTGATTGTATGAATTTATCGGACACGAGTTCTATGTTTGAAATATGTTTAGGATGAATGAATGTATATTCAGTCAAAGATTTATCACTAATAAACAATCAATAACATGATATGTGACTTATAGTTAGATAACCAGTAATTGAATAATTAGGCTCGGTTGAGGCAGATTTATACTCCTTTTGTCCCGATTATTTATTTACTTTTGATTTTCGCATAAAGACAAATTAAAGGAGAGGGGAGATGACTTTTTGTGGTAATGGTATTAAATGACAAGTGGGTGGTAATGGTATTAAATGACAAGTGGATACTAGTCCAATTAGTTGATCAAGTTACACATAAAAAAATTGTTTCAATATAGAAAGGTAAATAATTGATTGAAACACTAAAAAATGGAATAGATAAACAATTGACCTGGATTAGAGGTGGCCAAATGAGCGAGTCGATTCGGCTCGGCCCGTCTCGACCATCCGGGTGGCCCGTGTAACCCCAACCCAATTAGTAAACAAGCCTAACCCGGCCAAGTTCTATTTTTCCAGCTCGGCCCGCCCATATTTTGGGTAAAAAAAATTATGTTAGCCAGGCCAGCCCTTTGTCCGCCTCGGGTCCAGGCCCGGGTTACCTCCTAACAAACCGGTCTTGCCCGGCCTATTCCTCGGGTTGGCTCGGGTTTGGTGGGACGGGCCATGCCCGAGTACACCATTAAACAGGGCGGAGGGAGTTTGGATTTAACACAAAAACTGATGAATTTAAAAAGTATAAGATGGTATAAATTGAATTTCAAGCATTTAAACTGAATCATCTTTATTTCAACCAATAACATATTAATGAAAATTACAATCGAAAAAAATAATTAATAATAATGCAATAAAAGTTACAACTCAAATACAAATTCCACATTACGTTGCAATAAAGCCAAAAATCACACAACCACAAGAACATAAAGCATAAATAAAAAAATAAATACACCCAAAAAAACGTGGGAAAATTCCAAAACAAGGACAATAATAACGACAAAGCCAAATATTAAATCCATCCTACAAGGAATGAATAAAAAACAAAATACCGAAAATACCCCCAACTCGAATCCACCTCATACTCGTTACAGCAGCTGAGCTAAGTTTAATTCCATCATTACCCTTACCCTTTATTAAACTTCCTTGATCGTTGACTTTCAAGTCAGCCTCAACCACCAACCTATGTCGTTTAGTAGTCCACAATGGGCTCTTATACCTCACCTCCGTCGCCAACTCCACCTTAAAAACCGAGTCGCCTTTCGCATTTTCCAATTTTAACCCTTTTGGCTCGATATCGCCAACCCGGTGAGTACTCTTCCAAAACCCCTGGTAGAAGGCGTCAATTGTGACATTTCCTATAGGAAAAGCGTTAGGTTTGTAGTAAAATGTAAGATTGAGGGCATCATAGTAAATTCCTTTGTTGAAGTTTCTGTTTTTGAGCTTGAGATCATAGTGGATAGAGTTGTTGTTGTTAGGTGCTTTTTGAAGGGCAAATACGTCAAAGTTTTCAATGGAGCATGTAGGGCTTAGTATTCTTATAGCAAGCCATATAAAAATGGCGGTAATTGCTGTTGAAATAATGCAACCACAGCTACAACAACCTTTTACTGGTCTTGACATTGTTTGCTTTCAATAAGAAAGAAAGTTTATGGGTTAAGGAATAATGAAAGTAATGATGGAATTAATCACATTTGTAGCATTATAATGAGTAATATTATAATGTAGGTTATATGAATTATATAATGACTAGATTAAATACAAGTCAACTTTTATTTAATAATATGAGTATATTGGATTTCATGTAAGATACTTGGGGAGTTGGGGATTATAAGGAAAAGCATGGCCGAGTCTACTTGGGCATGTGGGACTGTCGGAGTGGAGCATTGCCGCGTTGGTGTAGGGTCATATAGAAAAGGAAAACCCAAATTCTCGTTGAAAACGGACACTATCTGTCACAAGGTAATGACGAATAATGTCCAAAAATTTCTCTCGCTCCTCAAAAGGTGAAAGGAAAATACTTTGTTGGTGTGTTAGAAGAGATCATCTCCATTTTCGAAAACATCAATCAAGTCTAACTTGTGACGGGGCGATCCGTCGCAAACTTGTGACGGATCAAGCCCCTTCACAAAGAGCAAGAGGTGAGGGATCCATTTGTCCCCCACTTGCCTCACACCTTGCTCTTTGTGAGTAGAGCTTGATCCGTCGCAAATCGGTCACCCCGTCACAAACGAGAAGTTTCGAAAAAGAAATGAAAAGATAATAAGTTACTTTTAATGGTTTAGATTTCATTTTATCTGCAGTGAACAGTTCAAGATTTATACATAGAAATAAAGTTACAGTTTATAAAAGGGAAATATATTATTAAATGAATCTGTGAGAGAAAATGTAGAGAAAGAAATAAAGATAAACTTAATTGGTGTCTTTCCCGGTTAAAAGTGTACAGAATGGTTCATAAATTACGGGATTACTTCTTTTACTGCCCATCGTTTTTGGCATAATGATTTATGATTTGTAAATAGTTTGTTGCTCATCGTTTCTTTCAATTTGTTGTGACAAACTCCATAGATGGGATCAAAATTAAATTTTATGGATTGTGACATTGTGTTTTTGTAGAATATGGAATTTTGACGCAGACAATACCAAGTTTAGATGATTAAAATAGTACAAAGAGGGCTAGAAACAGATTAAATTAGACAAACAGTTTAATCTTTTGGTTAAGATAATTTTGTAGCTCTTGCATTTTCTAAGCCAATCTTAAAGCTTCAGTTCAAGATCTAAGTTGTTAAGTATTAAGGTACTACTAGTTTTAAACCCGTGCAAAAAATGCACGGGTCGTAATAATGGGCGTCATGACAATATATATAAGTTAATAATTAGATATTCGACGTAGATATAATTTAAATAGCTAATCACTACCATTTGATGCAACATATGTTACAATGTGTATAAGTAATCTAAAACGTTTTTGTACACAAAATGCACAAGTTTCTTTTGGAAAATGCAAGCAAAATATGAGTTATGTTATATAAATATATTTTTACTAGTTTTAAACTCGTGCAAAAAATGCACGGGTTGTAATAAGATGCTCTATATTTTAATATAGGAGCATATAAATATAAATAAGCGTGATTTAATATCGGAGAATATAAGTAAGTCTATAATTGGAGACTTGACGTACATATAATGTAAGTCACTAATCATTATCTTTCGATGCAAAGTACGTTACAATTAATACGTTACAAAAACTCGAAAAATGTGTGGATTATTTTTTTAAAATTACTTTGTACGAATGTACTATATTCAAAAGAATATAATTAGACGGGACTTTCTCAAGTATTAATATTAATATAATAATAAGATGTGAGATCATCTTAAATAAAGACGGTCTTAAATGAAAATAAGAGAACTTAAAGCATAATAATAAGACGTGAGGTAATTTTAAGTAGGTTGCATTTATTGAAGTCATTAATTATTATATCTCATATCAATATATTTTTTTTTACAAAATTTTTTAGATCCATTTGTTATGTTCTACTATACTTTTTATTTATTGAATTTAAGCATTGATATTTTCTACAAAAAATTATGTACATTTTAGTTAATTTATTATGCAACAATTCTTTCCAAGATCTGATTTTTCAGGTATCAATCTATTATATTAAATCTTACAATAATATAAAAAGGCTTGTTGAGCCCCTATTGAATCGCCACGTGTCATGCCCTAACTCTTTGCCACCTCATAACTACCAATAAACATCTATCATCACTTACTAGACCTGTCAAATTCCAACCCGACCCGACCCGTTTTTCTAGGGTCAAGACCCAAAAATTTAGACCCGGTGACCCGTTTAACCCGAACCCGGAATGACCCGTTATTTTAGGGTCAAAACCCGACCCGACCCGGTCGACCCGTTGGGTCAAAAATAAATCAAGAATTTCATTAAAATATTAATATTTATATTTTATATTTGAAAAAATGGTCAATAAAATATTATTTTTAGTACTAAAAAATTACAAAGAAGATTAAAAAATCAATTTTATACAATTTTAATAATATTTAATAATAAAATAATTACTAAAAACAATTTATTTTAATAATTATGTCAATATAGTTAATGTAAACATTAATTATGATTAAAATATTAATTTGAAATACGTTTTGCATTTATTAAAAATATATTTTCGATAAAAAAATCGAGAAAAAAAGGCGTTAGAGAATATTTCTTGACCCGTATTCTGACCCTAACCCGACCCGTGGCCCGTATGACTCGACCCGTATTCGACCCGACCCGTATTCTGACCCAACCCGTATGACCCGCCCCGCCCGACCCGTTTGACAGGTCCATTACAGTTACCCAACACCCATCAAAATAAAGTTTTGCCGACGGTTGAAGTCCCTCTTCTCCCTATCATCCCTACCTCTTTAGCTTCTTTGAAAAAACGACCACTCAAATTAAATGTATGAATTGATTAGCCATTAGGCCATTATTAATACATTTAACTACAACATCATGATATGTATTACATCATAAATTGGGCAATAGGTATATCGAGAGTTTCTATCTATGGTGTATCAATTCAGAATCAAAACTGCAATTTTTCCCAAAGTTTTGCAATCATTTTTGCAAAAGCTTGGCTCTAAGTAATTGTCGCATCCGTGCTGCTATACGGAACAAGCCCACTATTCAACTCATGTTTTTTTTATCATCCAAGTGTTTGGTATGCCAATTTCTTATGCTCTTTATCCCTTTATCAAACAATTTTTGTATTAATTCAAGAAGATTAATTAGTGGATACAATAACTGGTGTAGTGGAGTCGATATCAGGGGTTAGTGGCTGAAATAAGGACGAATTAATTCACATTGTTTTCAACCCAAACACACACAAGGTGAGTCAATGAATTAAATGCAATGTGATAAACAACGGGATATTGTATATGCTGGTTTTTCATTTTATTGAATTGCTTATTTAGTGCTCATGGTTCAAGTTCTATCTTTTGCTTTGCCTGTATTAATCATCTTCTGGTTGTTGAAAATATTAGGAGGCAAGCAAAAAGCTAAATGATCTATGATCAATTTTTCACTGTCAACACATTTCTTTTTTGTGGTAAGACATCAACTTTTCCTATATATTTGAGATTATTTTTTAGCCTTAATCCTTCCGCTCCAGTTATCAAAGATAATAATTAAGGTCTTTAATTTTGGATCAAAGTAGGGAATTTCATGGACCAAAGTCTTCTTTACACCTCTAAAACTAGAACACTAAATAGCTAATAGATATTCTTATGATTTACCTCACATAAATATAAATAGAATACTAAATGTCTACGAATTGAAACTTGCAGGGGAATGGAAAAGGAAACAGCATGTGTTGCTTAAGACGGGGTGAACCGTCTAAAAGCTTTAGACGGGTCAAGTTCCCTCACAATAAAGCAAGTGGATCAAGTGGGACAAGTGAGGACTTGACCAGTCTGAAACTTTTAAACGGGTTTTTCCATCTAAAATGAGAATTTGTGAAAAAGAAAAGCATTCAATATTTTACACCAATGTGTCGGATAGAACACACATTCAAATAATTTAACTATGAGGCATATTATATTGGGTCTTTGAAAGTTGAATGACTAAAGGGCTTTTACGTGTTCAACATATTGCGGCCACTGATCAACTAGCTGATATACAATGAAAATATTGTGTACTTCTTAATTTTCTTATCAGCAACAATATTTTTTTTTATTGTATAGAAATGCAATGAAAATTAGAGGACTAAAATACGGGATATATTTTGAATTCAATTAGTCTTGCTTGTGACGGAATTATCCGTCACAAGCTTGTGACGGGTGGAATCCCTCTCACAAGTGTGCAACTGAGAGGGCAAATAAAAAATTAATGGTTTTCCACTTGTCCTCCCACTTGCAAGTGGTATTGATAACTGATAAAGGGTAAAAATGAACATATAACTTAGAAAAAGAAGTGTAAAATTAACTTGGGTTCCTAAAACATTCCTACAACAAGCTACACAAATGAAGGTAATCACGCGATGTCATACACCAATAATAAAAAATGTTTCGTGAATTTCACGGGTATTAAAACTAGTTCTTTCTTTCTAAGTAATAATTAATCTCTTTATTACTTAGAAATAAAGTAATGAAAAGTTGTGAATCTTGGTTATTTGTTTTTTTTGTGGGCTTGTTTCGTTTGATGTATAGTCGGCTTCTTTGTAATTTTTTTTATTTTTTTGTTATATTCTCTCCAATTTTGTTACATGCATTTAAAGATTTGGGTTTATTGTGTATGAGCAAATTTTTATCTTTTTGTGAAATTATTAGTTTAAATAGTTTAGAATTAATGAAAAGTTTTCGATTCATATTATGTTTGTTGAACCTGATTTTAATTTGTTAAATTATTATTTTTTAAATAATACTGTAACTCTTTTTTTTTTCTACTGTCACATTTTTAAATTAAAAATGTGTTTTTTTACTGTCAATATTAGTAATATTAGTACTCGGTCTACAATGGAATTTGGAATCATGAAATATATAAATTATGAGTTATAAAGCAATAAAGAAAAAGGATAATTAATTAGGTTAATGATAGTGGAGACCTACATCACCAAAAATAATTCTGCTTTTTCATTTGAACACCAATAGAAACATCTTAGAGGGGAGAGGGTAATTAATTAAGAGGAAAAGGTGTGGGGTCAATTTGTTTTTTTCTTTCCTTCATTTTAGCTGCAAATCAAAACTCTCTAAATGTTTTGTCTTTTATAAATATAGTAGATAAATGAATATCACTAAATTGAAAAAATAATTAAAAAATTGAATTAAAGGGAAATTTATTTAATGAATATAACATAATATTACAGTTGAACCGATATACGTTAGACTAAATATAAATCTTCTGCACTTGACGGGACTAAAAACTAGCAACCATGTTATCTCGACATTAAGAAAAAAAAAAGCATTATAATATGAAAGTTGAACTACAACGTTAATGTGAAAATTAAACGTTGAGCCCAAATTATTGATCGATTTAACAATTACTAATGGGCCGTTACACTCACTACCCTAAAAACTCGTACGATTATATAATGAGCTTAAAACACTAACAGTAACGTGTATAAACCCTAAGGCGTCAATTAATTATTCTAACTCTCAATTCTCAGCCCACTCCCTGCTACTCTTCTTCCTCTTCACCCCTTCCTCTCACTTTAATTCATCCTCTCATCATGCTTCTCACATACTCCTACATATTCTTTATGAATTTTTATTGCATGATATATTGACATCAAATTTGTTGTACTTCGTGTAATCCAAAGCTGATATACATATATTTTATATTCAATTGTCTATTTTAAAGTGCATATTTTTTGTTTTTAAATTATTATTTTTATGTCAAACTTTAGTTTTGCAATAATTTCTTGACCTATTGTAATTGTTATACTTTAATAATATAATTATTTCGGTGCTTTTTTCAAATTTAAAAAATTCTTATTTTTACTTGCGAAAATTCAGTTTTATGTTGTAGCATACTACTAATACCATAGTGATTTTATTTTTTAATTTATAAATAAATATATTTACAATGATTAAAATTTGTTTCTGACTCAAAATATTATTTCCATAATTTTTAAATAAACAGATATGGGATTTCGTAATGGTGTACATGAGTGACGATTTTTATTTTTAATTTCTATCAAATCAACAAAAAGGAGTGTTTAATCAATTTTTGTAATTGTAATTTATTATTTTATATTTATATCATGTTTTTTTTAACATATGCATAGACTTGTATAAATTTTCGCTCATTTTAATGTATGTAAATTTGAGCATATGAATGTATGTATATCTTATAATTTTAATATATGAATGAAGTGGACATTTTTGTAGAAATAAAAAGTGAAGTTCCTTTAAAAAGAAAAACTCACATTTGATAATAGAATACTTGATATCGGTTCATATAATGTTTGTAATTTTTAAATTGATTCACGTTAATTTATAAAGTTTTAATTGATTCATATTTTACAGAATTTGTATAATTATATAATTGAATTAGATTTTATGAAATTGTAGTATATAGTAGAAATCAAGAAATAAAAGGTATAAGAAAGAAGGGAGAGAGAATAATTAATTAAAAAGGAGGAGCCTTCTTCCCTTCCGCCCCAAGAGAGCTTCTTTCTCCCCATTGAGAACTTTTTCAAGGTCAAGGTCGTTCTAGCTATGTAAGAAATCCTTGATTTTTTTCCTTCCTTTCACGTGCTTTCAAGCTATCCGGTCCAGTAGAGGTGAGCCCACGATTTCCCTTCCTTAGTATAAAGTAGATAAGTAGCATCTTTTTTAGGTGAATGTAAAAGGAGTCTAATATGGAATTGAGTTATGTTTGGTAAAATTACCTGAAAAGCATACTGAAATATGAAAAGGTAGCTGAAAACTGAAAAGTTAATTGCAACCTGAAAAGATAATTGATAAGGTAACTGAAAACTAATAGCTGATAATGTAACTAATTTTCTAAACAATGTTTGACAAACTAGCTGAAAATGTAGCTGATTTTTTTGTGAAATTACATAAAAAGGTATGATAATTATTTAGTATTATATATTACAGGGGTAAAAAGTAATATGATACAAGATCAGGTACTTGAAATCTCATATGTTACCCTATGTAGCATTTATTTGCCAAACCCTTGTAAATAATCAGGTACCTGGAATTTTGGTCAAAAAAGCTACTTTAGCCAAAATAAATACCTAAAATGTATTGCCAAATAGAGCCTTAGACTACATACTATCCCTTTATCTTAACTCATAACGATTTGGTAATTATCTTTGATTCAAATAAAACTTACAGAAACAAAAAGGCTAGATAAACTAATTAAGATACCATAAGTAACTTTTTTTATATTTGGAAAAACAATTAATTCAAAAAGTACATGTGACCTCGAACTAATTATGATCCTCTCCATTTTTTTCTCTCCAATTTCTCTCACAAACCCATTTAATAATACATTCTCCTTTACACTCAATTAACCTTTATTTTTATACATAAATCTTGAACCGTTCGATATAAACATAATGCAATCTAAACCGTTGAAAAGAACTTACCTCTCCATTTCTTTTTAGGAAATGGAGAGGAAGTCTCCTCACCTCGAAGATAGATGTGGGACTACTAGATTGAAAGGTCACCTATTCAATATGAGAATTAGAAAGTGACCCAAAATTCAAATTGACTCGACTCGACCTAGACTTGTCCTGATCTTTGATTGATCTAATGGTGACCCGACTCGAGGCGACCTGACCAAAAACCACTCGACCCGTAATTGACGATCCGAAATGATCCCAAGTGGTCCACTAGAAGAATCTGAATCGGGTCTGATACTGACCGTTGAAAATGGTCGGTAAACCTAAACTTCGGTCAGTAAAAGTCAATACCGACCGAAATTTGTGTATTTCGACTGCAAAAAAAATGAAAAACGATCGGTAAGTGTTATTTACCGACCGAATATGTTGGTCAATAAATTACCGACCGTATATATACCGTCGGTAATTATCATAGTCGGTCGCTAACGTTTTGGTTTGATTGGTCAACACAAAACAAAATGTTGGTCGGTAATTTTATTTGTGGTCGGTAGTTACCGACCGACATGCAATCGGTATATTGATTTGCGTTCGGTAAATGGTCAGAATTTAAACACATATTCAGGTACTTTGCGTTGGTACTATCAATGTTTCCGTCGATAATAACTTGATTCGATCGGTAATTTTATATGACCAAATTTTATGTACTATCAATGTTTCGGTCAGTAATAACTTATTTCGATCAGTCCTTATTTTACGTCCAATATAGGCCAAAGTTACAAGTTTAAGTCATATTTATATTACTTACATTTAAATAAAAGGTTTATTGGTTACAACGCTCCAAAATAAACAAATAATATTGTAAGATACTCTTTGTTAGTCACAATATCACTTATTAAAGTTGTGTAATCATTGATCTGACCCAAAATAACAGTTACACGAAAATGAACCGACCCGAGGTTGCCCAATTAGAAATGACCCGACAACATGACATCTGACCCTTATCTAAAATGTGTGACAAATTCAAAATAACCGTACCCAAACCCTACCAATTGATTCATTTATCACTTCTATGTATTCACTAGGGTACAAATAAATAGTTAGAATAAACACAAATTCTCATTTGTGACGGACACTATCCGTCGCAAGCTTAAGACGGATACCATATTCTCTAACAAAATACCCATCAAGGGTGAGTGGAGAAGCACATGGGGGGTGCCCACCTTGTCCCCTCTACCCATTTCCTCTCACAAAATACCCGTCGCAAGATCCGATCCGTCGCAAGCAAGACCTACTATAGAATAAATACCTTTCTCGCAAATCACAAAAAGAAAAGATTAGAACAAAGAAGAGGTGGTATGACCCCCCAAGGCCCCAATATATTATCTAGGTTGGACAACATTTTCTACAATCTAGTACCACTATTTGTTCAAAGGATGCTGCAGAAAAATAAATGTTCAAAGGAGACTTCGTATAATTTGTTTTGTCGTTGGACATCTGTGAATAGGAATGAAACCTTTTAAGTTTGTCTAATTAACTAATTGTAAGATTCAATCCCCTAAATTTAAATTGAGTGATTAATCCCCTCAAGTTATGCAAAAAGTGAAATTAAGCCACGTATAAAAATCTCACGATAAGTTCATTTTCTCATTCCTCAAAAATAAAATTTGTTATTTTTTTTAAGAAACTATAACTAAAATTTTGAAATAATAAAAAATTTGAATTTTGTTTTTTCATTTCTATTTTACATATTATGTTTTCCGTAAAGTTTAATTGGTTAAGGAAAACATTATTTTCTTTTTAATTTTTCTCTTCTGCCACAAAACCTTTTAGGTAGTCAAAATTACGTACATTTACTTTTAGATTTGTTTTCAAATTTTCAATAGATATTTCAACTTTTGAAATATTTATGAATTGTTAAAACTATTTGGAATTTGTTTAATAAAAAAATATATCGATATTTTAAAATTATTTTCTAATTGATGATGTCATTCTTGTAAAAATTTGATTACATTTTTTTACCTGAAATTATTGTATTTTTCACTTAAAAAGTAAACAAGGCCATCTTGCGCTATTATGATATATTGAATTTCACATGAGATTTTCACTAAAGGGTTTGATTTCTCTTTTCACATAACTTAAGGGGATTAATTATGATAAGGGGCTTAATTATTCTAATCCAAACATAAAAGGGTTAAATTTCACAATTGAATAAAGTAAAAGAATTTTTTTGCCACTTTCGCGGTTGGCTATCTAGCATAATAATTGTGTAATATTATTGATATACCGTCTACAAAACCATTTGGACAAAATCATAGAGATTACGTTTAAATGGGTAGGGGACCAATATGCAAGAGTGGGCTATAGTTACACAAATTAATGGAACTAGCTTTTGAACCCGTGCCCGCATGGGCGATCTTTAAATTTGCATTATAATTAATATTTATATTATAAATGTCATTGTCATAATTTATACGTAATATATAAATAACATTCATTTACGTGCCTTTTTTCGAGTATAAATAAATAACTATTTGTATATCTAACATCATGATAAATAATATTTATATTATAACTTAAATGAATTGACTTGAACATAACTTCTAAAGACTAAAATTATGTTAAAAAGTAACAGGGATAAGAGACCATCACCCACCAATTACCATCGGATCCTGACATACGTTCACCACCCACCACCCACCACCCAGGCACCCACCACCCACCAGTCACCAGTCACCAGTCACCAGTCACAACTTGCAACCCACCACACTACTCATCATCACGTATAACTCTCAGTCTCCCACAAGTTCACAATTCAACTCTCATTTCTATTTTTCCAATTTTTGAGTTTCCTCTCCTTTTGTGGGCGGTGTGTGGGCCGTGATCCAAGTGTGAGTTATTGGCGTTTTCTTTTAAAATTTTGAAAGTGTAAACTAACCCTGGGCTTCAACTTTGAACAATTGTGAAATTAGACTTCGTAAGTTTCATTTATAGCAATTAATAAAGCGCATAAATTTAACCAAGAGTGAAAATGCGACCATGTTTTCTATTTCTCATTAAACTATCATAAAAAATATTTTATATTGATATTACACTTATAACAATTTTTTGTAACAATTTCAACCATGTTAACTACTCTCCCCACACAACAATGATGTTCTAACTTTTCTAATATATGTGAGGAGTATTTTATTGAAGTGTGAAAACCATAGGTGGATAGAGGGAGTTCTATATAATTAATTATTCATCTGGAAACAATTTACATTCTTGTATAATAAACATAATAAAGACTTCAAAAATTTCATAAAGAACTCTTACATAGTTAGATTGATGATAAATGGTCTAAAAATTGTCAAAAGTATTAAAAAAAGTATTATATAAATTATTATAAAATAAACAAAGTTGTAATAATTTAAATTGTATATTTGATTAAATTGATTTTAAAAAGATCATTTGGTGAAATATTTTTATTTCTCGCTATCTTTGAATTTTGATTCTGTGGTGACTCTTACATTTATTGGATTTTCGCTTAGCTTGAATAACACATCAAGTTGTTTATTATACCATACTCGTGTAATCGTGTTGTCTAGGATCACATACAGACACTCTTATCCAAATTAAATGTTACATTCATTTTTAGTCAATTAAACTTCATTCTAAAATTTGTTCATAAATAGTGCTAAAAATATGTACTTCGGACGAAACTTATAAATATATATATTCCTTATGAAAAATTTATATAAAATTTAAATAATATTTTTCAAAACAAAGAGTCACGTATATCATGATAGTAATAATATTTTTCAAAACAAAGAGTCACGTATATCATGATAGTTACCGGGTGTCATTCTTCGTAGTGTAATACCTTTTCACACCTGTACCGACTAAATAAACCTTATCTATTTATATATATTGTGATATATCGGATACGTTTTCACAACATTATATATTTCTCGAAGTTTCAGAAATTACAATGTAGTTGCGATCTCATTTTAAGTTCATAATCGAGAAAGTTATTTACGGCCACAACTATTACTTTCGATCAATCAGTGAGCCGGTATAAGTGTAATATTAATGAAATACGAAGTATATATGTAAGAGATAAGAATTAATAATGCATAATAGATTATAGTTCACAATGTAATCTTTATTTAGTTATGTTCTTAATATACATGAAAAATTCTCTTAAAAATACGACATAATTCTTATCCTTGTCGTTTCGATCTTCCAAATTTAACCCTTTATGTACCATGGCTTAAGAATAATGAGAGCATACAAATACAAAATATTGAAATTTAGAATTATTTATGCATGGAATATTATGGTAGATTGTTGAACAAAATAAGATCTTTTTTTTTGCAAATTTTGTAGAGCATATCAAGTAACTGGGCGTTGCTTTATTAAGCCATAACTATGACATTAAGTTAATAAATTTTACATTTAAACTTGGATTGGTTGATTGACATTTTGAATTAAAATAAAATATGTTTTTTTGAAACGTGTGCTCTAAGGCCACTGGAATATATCATCATAAATTGAATTGCTAATTCATTTTTACCCTATTTAATTATATATTCATGTTAATCTTTCTATAATTAAGGCCCTGTTCTTTTGGACTTAATTTCAGTTCCTATAAGTTCAGTTCAGCTTCATTAAGTTCAGTTCAGTTCAGTTCAGTTCAGTTCAGCTCTATTAAGTTCAGTTTAGTTTAGTTCAGTTCAGTTCAGTTCAGCTCTATTAAGTTCAGATCAGTTCAGTTCAGCTCTATTAAGTTCAGTTCAGTTCAGTTCTATTCAGTTCAGCTTACTTTTATTTCAACATTATTATGGTTATTATTCTTATCATTATTATTATTATTATGTTAATTCATTTAATATTGTTATTATTATTATATTTATATTATTAAAAAATTATTTATTACTATTATATCACCGTTATAATTATTCTTTATATTATTATATTTATTTTTAATATATTTATTTATTCTTATATTATTACGATTAATGGAAATATTAGTATTATTAATATTTATTAATATTATATTTTATATTTTATTGATATATTATTTTTTATGAATATTATTAGAAAAATATATATTATTATTAATATTATTATTAATAATAGTAATAATAATTATTATTATTATAATGTATTAATATATTATTATTAGGCCTATTATTATTAATTATATTTACTTTATTACTATTTATATTATTTATATTATTTATATTTTTTTAGTTACTATTGTTAATATATTAATTACTATATTATATTGTTATTAATAATGTTATCATTTATATTAGTATTTTATTATTATAATATTTATTCAAATATTATTTTTTTATTTTTTTACATATCTGATTAGATTATTATTAAATAATATGAATATAATATTATTATTATTAATGATTTATATTATTATAATATTAATTATTATTATTATTATTATAAATTAAATTTTATATTATTGTTTATATTATTATATTGTTATATTATACTTATCATATTTATTTTTAAGTTACTTAATTTTATATATTTAATACTATAATTAATAATGTTACCATTCATATTAATATTATATTTTTTTATTATATTACTATAATATTTTTTTTATATCTTATTTGATTATTATTAGATTATATTAATATAATATTATTATTACTAATGATTAATAGTAGTAGTAGTAGTAGTAGTAATAATAATAATAATAATAATAATAATAATAATAATAATAATAATAATACTAATGATTGTCTCTCGGCTTCCCACCAACTTCATGTAAACTTTTCAATTTATTTTAATGAAAGCTGCGCGCAATTATAATAAAAAATAATAATAATAATGTTATCTTTTTATTATTTCAGTTCAGTTCAGTTCAGTTCAGCTCCATTAAGTTCAGTTTAGTTCAGTTCAGCTCCATTAAGTTCAGTTCAGTTTAGTTCAGTTCAGTTCAGTTCAGCTCTATTAAGTTCAGTTCAGTTCAGCTCCATTAAGTTCAGTTCAGTTCAGTTCAGTTCAGACAAATTCAGTCCAAAAGAACGGAGCCTAACTGATAAAACTTAAGTTTGTTTCAATTTTCATTTTTTCTTAAAAATTAAGTCGTTAAACATTTATGACATCTCACATATACATACATATGTTAATAAAATGCAATTTTTGTCAACGGTTGGTATTACTACGAACTGTAAGATTGTGGGGACTAGATGATTTGTATCTTTATTACAAACTGATTTTGATTATTATCTTTCTTTCTAGCAAGTATGGAGTACAAATTTAGATATAGATATGTGCAAAAAAAAAAAAAATTGAAGCAAACAACTTTAAATACTCCGCAGTAAATAAATAATTGCAAAGTATTTTATGGAGTTTATTTATGGAGTACTACCATAATAAATTTTTTCAAAAACCTTATGTATTTTTTATTATAACAACCTTTAAAAGTTGACATATTTGACTAAAATGATTAATAGATTAATTAATTTTGCCAATATTTTAGGAGATATTATTGGCAAGTTTTATAACTTTGTATATTGTAAATTGATTTGTATTTTAAATTGGGAAAGATTTGTGGGGATTGATTAGCTTCAATTCAAATTCAAATTAAATTAGATTGTTAATTGGTAATAATTGGTAATTGCTAATACTCATTGGCTAAATAAAATATTTCTAAACAATTGACATTATGACACGTGGTAACTTATTAGGTAATCAGCTTTCGCTTTAATATTATATATGATATGATTAAGATGATCTCCACTTCTTTTAGGAAATTAAGAAACCATTTCCTAAATTAAACCCATTTTATAATATTTTCCTTTTAATATCTTTTATTTTTACGCATAGGATTATAATTGTTCAATAATACAAGAATGCGATTTGAACCGTTGAAAGGATTTGGGCTCTCCACCAAAATTAATGGGCGACATAAACTGAGCCACACTCAACAACAATAATCCCTTTTAAATTAAAAGAACTAGTTTTAAAACCCGTGACAATTCACGACTCATGTTTTGGTTTCTTTTCTCGTAAACACTGAGCTTATAAACACATCATTTATTTGATACTGCCTCCTATTCACTCATTTATTCCCATTTCCTTTTTGCACAAGAATTAAGAAAATAGATTTGAACCACAAAAAATACACTACCCCACACATAAATGAATTTAAAACACACAAAACACACAATCCCATAACTAAAAAAAGAAAGAGGGAAGAAAACCCGACTTACCTAAAAAGGAAAGAGGGAAGAAATGAAATAATAGGAGGGACTATATGATAACCTTACAAGAAATAAAGTGAGTTGTAAAAAAAAAAACAAGAAATAAAGTGTGATGGGGTAAATGTAAATAACGATTTTGCTATTCTTGTTAGTAGGAATTAACTATAAAAATCTCACCAGAAGAGTAAGCACAAATTCCTAGTAAAAACGGGGCATATCAGTCTTCAATAAGATGAGTCACATTCCCTTTTACAAGTTTGCGACGGATCGCTCTCGTCACAAATGAGAATTTGTGTTCACCTATTGCCTTTAGCATCCTTTTGTTAAGTTTTGTGCTTTTTCACTTACACATTTTACTTTTTTTCACATATGCTTTTTACGATTTTACCCTCTCATTTTTTTCATCTCCCCCGCTCAAAACCAATGACCCACTCCTTCCCTCTCTACCCAACCCCTTTGGCATACCCATTTGTTCCGACGTCCACTGTCCTATGGCTCCATAGTCGAACAAAGTGAAAACTTGGTTTTTTGAATTGGTGCAAATTCGGAACAATTCAATTTGTTCAATGTGGGATTAAACACCTCATATTTGGGACTATAAGTTTCTTCACACTCCCCCTCACATGTGATCCCACAATCTGGCCTCCCTTCCAGCTGTCGAGCAGACCGACGTTATTTTTTAACGGCTACCATGTTAAATTCATTATTCATTATCGGGTCTGGGCCACACCCGCACTGAGAGAAAGAGTCCGCTTTATAAACCCAAGGAGGTTCCACTCTAAAACCAATTGGCAATAGAAGGAGTAGCTCATTGTCTTATAAAGTAGTTAACTATCTCCTCTTTTATCAATGTGGGATTACACTCACATGTTGGACTTTTATTTAATAATTTTTATTATGTTACATTACATAAATAATACTTCATCCATTCCATTTAGTTGTATACATTTACTTTTTACACGGTTTTTTAGGAAAAGCAAAACATGTGGGGTAGACAAGGCATTAAACTACAAGATTACAATTATACCCCTCAAATGAAATTACCAACTCTCTGCCAAGGACACACCACGAATTCCTTTTCTCCCTCCATCAGTCTATCACCATAGCTCTACGGCTCCACCTACAACACCACCCTAAACCCAACTCGAGCCAACTGCACCACAGCCCTACTCCGCCTTCAACACCACCTTACCCTGACTTCAAGACCAAATTTGACGGTAGTTTGTATGTGCGTCGAGTGCGTTGATGGTGGTCTGGATGTGAGATGGCGTCGGGAGTGGCGTCGGGTAGTGAATATTGGTCGGAAAGGAAGGTAATTGATAACGTTCATTATCCAACCATCATGGTGGTATGGTGGTTTGCTTCGACAATGGGGGATGTGGGTCAGCGGTGGATTTACCAAACGTCGGTGACTTGCGGTGTCAGATCTGGTCCTTAACCGCGAGAAGATTGGAAGAGTTGTTTATGGCTGGTGGTGTTCGTGGATGAGTTTGGGTGATTGGAAAGAGACAAAGAGTTTAAGGAGGGAGAGATAGTCAGAAATATTAAAATGAAGTGTCCTCACAATCTTACCATCCAATAATTATATATAGAGTCAGAGAGAGAAAATCGCAAAACCTATAGCATTAAATAAGTCCCAATAAAATGATATCATAAGATATAAGTTTAATTAATCTATTTTGATAAGAAAATTAAAATACGTATCAATAAAAATGTCTTTTAAAATACAAGAATCACCTATATAATAAAATTGAGGCATTTACATAATTTGGATTTGCATGTTAAATATTAGAAGGTTGGATTTAATAGTAGTACTTTAATGTCTTTGTGTTATCTTTTCTCATCTTATATTTATGTATATAAAGTTGGGTTGAGAAAGTGTGGAATTTACATGTGGCATTTAACTTTTGTTTTTTTAAAAATTAAATCAATGTTTTGCACAATACGTCCCCAAGAGAATGTAGTAGTAGATGATTTAAGATATTAGAATTTGAATATAGACACTAGCAACACATAAATCGTAGAAACTCATAATTGTCTATTTCCAAGATACATAGTCAAAGTAAAAGATAGTTTATGTTCAAAGTATAGACTCCATAAATATAGGCTTCCAATTTGCAATTTGTGAAACTTTGTTGAAATAGGGTAAGATTTTCAATTGTTGCGTTGTCTTTACATGATTATATCAATCATCTATGGTATACCATTACATTACTTCTCATAATTTGGCTTTCCATGGTTTATGCATGCAGGTATATATGGTCTCTTTCCGAAACAAATAAAGTGTTATCTGTGATAGGAAGTTTAACAAACAAGAAGATGAAAAGCACATGTATCCAGGTTCAGGATGTAAACAATAAGCGCAAGCCGACATCACTGTTATTTGCTCAAATACTGCAAGGGATCGGCCAAAATACTATAATTTGTTAAATAATCACGCATTATACAAAATTTTCATCTACAACTTGCATTGTTTCTCCAATGCACCAACTGTTTGTATTTTTAAAAAAAAATCCATTTTTTTTATAAATAAAGATAAAAATGTCAGAAATGGTGAATCATATGAATGCTTGAAACATGATGATTGAGTGTAGATAAAATAGAACCATGGAGGTATTTGCATATTAATATTACTATTTGTATTTTATAATAAGTTTGTTTTGTTTTAGAGAGGAAAATAGTAAGGTTGACTTTATCAAGAAGTCAAGAAATAAGAATTACGCGGTAACGGAAAAAAGGAACAAACATCAAATTTATTATATAAGACCTGATATGTAACTGAGTTTATATATATTATTTCTAAGCTTTTTAGATTTTGTAAGCGTTAACATTTTAATTTCGTTGGTACTTTAAGATTATAAGCATGCCTTTGAAGAGCGTCGCGGAGGACACTTTGAGATGTCAAAACTCAATTTTAACTGAGTTTATATATATTATTTTAATTTTATGATCAAAGTTATAAAAACTCAATATAGGTAAAATAAATTTTATGTACACATTAAAATTTGGTTAAAATAACCTCTTAAAAGTAATGCAAATATAAGTTGCGGTTCATCAACTCAATGCCGTGTCTTCTACTAGTCAAATTGTTGTTTGCGAAAGTTGTGGAGGTGCGGATCATTTCTCCAATGTATGCCAAGCTACTATGGAAGAGGTATGTACTTTTCAAACTTTTAAACAAAGTTCTTATCCACCGGGTACCTTTTCCAATATTTACAACCCAAACACAAAATTTCACCCCAACTTGTTCAACAAAAGAAACAATGTGCTCAATCCTCAACCCCAACAAAATTTTGTGCCCCAAGCTCAACAAAATGCCTATGTCCCACAACAAAGATTCAATTTTCCACCGGGCTATAAAAATCAAAACTACCAACAAAGACCACCAATCCAAAACTCCCAACCAAACCAAGTTCCACCACCCCAAAATGTCTAACAAAGCTATCAAGAACTCAAGTTCTTGGTAGTGCAATTGGCTAAGACCCAAACGGAAATGTTGGCTCAATTTCAAAAGAATGATCAAAGCCATGGTTCCGCAATCAAAATGCTAGAACAACAAATGGCTCAACTAGCCTCTTCTAGCTCTCAAAGAAGAACGGGTCAATTACCACCTCAAGGTGAGCAACCACATGATACTCTCAATGCAATCACCTTGAGAAGTGGTACGAAGTATGATGAGCCACCAATGCCAAAGGACAATGGGGAGGTGATTGTTGAGTTGGAGGTTTCCCCTAGTGGTGAGAAAGATGAGGTTATGCTAAAGAAGGTGGATGATCCCATTGTGGTTGAGCAAGTCAAAGATATGGAGGATGCTCCTCCAAAGAAGGTTGTTGGGACAAAGGAGTCGGAAAAAGTCAAAGTGCCTTTCCCTCATAGATTGGCAAAGCATCATAAGAACACCCAATTTGGTAAATTCATGGAAGTTGTGAAGAACCTCCAGGTAACTGTTCCTTTTACCGAATTAATCACTCAAATTCCGTATTACGCTAAGTTCATGAAAGACATTTTAACTAAGAAAAGGAATTTTGACGAGGTAGAAACTATAGCCTTCACCGCCGAGTGTAGTGTTCTTTTGCAAAATAAGTCCTCTCCTAAGTTAAAAGATCCTGATAGTTTTTCCATTCCATGCACAATTGGTACCTATCAAATTGATAAAGCTTTATGTGATTTAGGTGCTAGCGTAAGTGTCATTCCTTACTCTATTTGTGCTAAGGTTAATATGGGAGTCTTAAAATGTACTAGTGTCACGTTAAAAATGGCGGATCGTTCTATAAAACGCCCTTTTGGAGTTTTGGAGGATGTTCCCGTCAAAGTTGGTAAATTCTTTACTCCAGTTGATTTTATTGTTCTTGACATTCCCGAGGATGCCCAAATCCCAATTATTTTGGGAAGACCCTTTTTACATACCGCGGGTGCGATAATGGATGTCAAAAATGGAAAAATAACATTGGAAGTGGGTGACGATAAGGTCACATTTAATTTGAATAATGCCATGAAGAGTCCCATGTTAGAAGAGTCTTGATTTTCTATTGATGTTTTGGACATTGTCATAGATGACTCTATCACTCGGTCTTTGGCTAAGACCCTTTGGAGGCACTCTTGCTATTAGAATCATTTGCAGGTGACGATGAGATTTGGAATGACGAGATAGATGATTTGAAGCATGAGTTGGATGGAGAAGAATTATCAATGGAGGAAAGCTCACACTTTGTCGATGATAAGAAGATTTTGAAGAAGGAGTTTCAAATTGGTGATAAGGTGTTACTTTTTAATTCCCGCCTCAAGCTATTTCCGGGAAAATTACGATCGCGGTGGTCCGGTCCATATACCGTCACAAATGTCAACAAGTTTGGTTCCGTTGAGGTGATGACCACTAATGGCGAAAAATTCAAAGTCAATGGTCATCATTTGAAGGTCTACCATGAGAATGCGATCATGGGATAATTGAGGGAGTTAACATGGAAGCTTGAACCGACTTGAGCTTCATACGTCGTGCTGGACGTTAAACCATCTCTTCTTGGGAGGCAACTCAAGCTTTTATTTTCTTTCATTTTATTTTCTTTATTTTCTTATTTTCCGCAATTTCTCGTTTTTTAGACTTAACTAGGTTTGACGATAATTATTTTTGATTTTTAGGTGAAAAATGAAGAAAAGAAGAGTCGATGAGGAAATTCACGCATCCCCAAGCACGGAAACACGTTCGGAGAAACTCATATTGCAAATCACGAAAATAATCAAGAACTTACAGGGGGCCAACCCCGACCGGGGTTCCCAGGCCCCGATCGGGGTATCAATTCCCAAGCCGTCTGTTTATTTTCTGCTTTTTCCAAAACAGAAATATTCAGCATTATCCTCTTCAAAAACCGAGGGTACTCTACTCTCTCATTCTTCTTTATTTTCTTCTTTTAAATCTCAAGGAAACATCATTTCCTTCATTACTTTGGAGGATTCCCCCATATTTATACTAGCTTGGGGGAGGCTAACTAGTCTAGTAAGTTCTTTTTGCTTTGCACTTTAGTTTTATTTTTCCCACTCCCCATTAAATATTAACCTCTTGTCTTCCCTGTTTTGTGCTTTGAACCATTCTTTCGGTTAGCTTGGGTAATTTACATGTTGGCACATTGAGGACAATGTTGTGTTTAGCTTGGGGGTGGATTGCATTTGCATTTTATTTAGTAGTTGCATTTAGTTAGGTGACAACACCAAAATGTGTTGTGTCTAGTAGTATTTATTAGGTTCATTTATTATACTTTTTACGGGTCGTTAGCATCGTTTTATACTAACCTTAGTCATTGTAATTATGTTGTTATTTAGTATTTTTTAGTCAACTTTTAGAATCAAACCCGGAAGTCAACAAAAGTCAAAGTCAAACCCGAGACCCGAGATCCAAACCCGACAATTGGAGTGGGCTACAAGCAAATCGTCAATGCAAGAAGAGCAAGTCCAAAGGTTCAATGGAAGTCAAGGCGAGACTAAAGTCCAAAGGGGTCAACGAAAGTCAAGGCGCTCAACCAAGGGGAAAAACTGACAGCATGAAACGCTGTCAGCGCCAGTGAACGCTGCCAGCGTCCCAAGACGCTGCCATCGTCCGTGGGCGCTGCCAGTGTCCTGGTCTCAGACATGCGTTCCTTCATTCTTCGTCTTGTCATTTTGAGGCCCATTTCGCAAGGCCCTAGGTTTCCGGAACCAAGGGTATAAAAGAGCCAAATTGTAGAGAGAGAGGGATACAACATTCCACAACACAACACATTAGAATTCTATCAACTTTTGTTTTTCATTTTTGGCTTGTAATTTGGTTGAACTTCATTATTTTGGGTTGTAATCTTTGAATTATGGGTAGCTGATCCTCCATTTCTTAGTGTAATTGGAACAAGTTCACACCTTTAGCATTGTATGACTCTCTAATCCTCTTCTTCCTTATTTAATACTCCCTCCAATCCAATCCAAACTACCCACCTTCCATTTTTGGACAATCCAATCCAAACTACCCATACCATAAAATGACTAAAATTTGGACAACTTTATCCCTATAACATATCTATATTTACAAAAAATGCCATTATTTAAACTTACCTACCCCACATCAACCTACTAATTATGGACTACCTCTTTCATCATCTTCCCAAACTACCCTTACCAAAAGCAAGTTTCTTAAAACTTGTGCAAAATGGTATGGGTAGTTTGGATTGGATTGGAGGGAGTATAATTTTATTGTGTTAATCTTTCATGTTGAGTAGATGAATGTTTAGATTGACTAGCTTGACATCTTATTTGCTTAATGAATGCTTGTTCTTGGTAGGATTTGTCAACCTATACTTGAATGTGTGAAGTAAACTTGAAAGACTTCAACTTTGGTTTAAAGTTAGAGTCTTTTGAGTGATAAATTATATGTTGTG
>JAIUZE010071962.1:0-21386 GCA_022085475.1 Heliosperma pusillum | reverse complement strand
ATTACAACATAAAATCCAAAAATAGAGTCCAAATATAATAGTCCAAAATAAAAATCATTGCCTAATAAGTAAAAGAAAAAGAATGCATAAAGAAAAAGAAAAGAAAAAGACGGGTTGCCTCCCGACAAGCGCATTTTGAGTCATGCTAGACTTTGTTGTTCCATCCCTCCTTAAGCCTTATGAAGGGATTTTAGCTCTTAGTAGCTGGATTCGTCCTTGAAGTGTCCACATTTACCATTTTGCTAACACCAATGGCAATCTCATTCTTCCGCAGTTTTGAAAGCTTCGAGGTCGCCATCCCCAACGCTCAACACATCCCCCTTTTTGTCAAAGGTGGCACTCGATCCACCTATTTCAAATGTGATCCTTTCTCCCTTCACATCAATACAAGCTCCAACCGTATTTAGGAAGGGTCTCCCTAATATGATATGGTCATCCCTTTCTCCCTTTGAATATATTACATAAAAATCAACGGGGATGAGGAAATACCCAATCCGTATTGGGACATCTTCCACAATTCCTGCCGGAGTATGCATAGATCCATCGGCAAGTTGGAGGCTAGTACTAGTGAATTTCATTTGTATGGGGCAATGTTCATGATAGACATCAAATGGCATGACGCTAATTGAAGCTCCTAAGTCACACAATGCACCTCTTACCTTATGGAAACACATGGTGAAAGAAATGTTGAAACAACCTGGATCTTTAAGTTTGGAGGGAATGAGGATCTTCCCTTCTTCAAGGTTAGGTTCCTTGTGATTATCCTTGGTTGCTTCTTTTTCCTTAGATATCTTGTCAATCCTTTCTTCTAATTTTGAAAAGACTTCGTTTGTTGCCAAATTTGCCTCTTCAATCATTTCTTCCAATTTCCCTTGTGCTTTTATCATCGACATGATCAAAGCTTCGAGACGAGATGTCTCCTCATGTGTAAGGGCTTTGGTTGGTTTGGATAGTGTTGGATTGTTGCTAAGTTCATGGGGTAACCTATAAATTGTCTCCTTACTCTTTCCATTCCCAAGAGGGTGATCACAAGGTTTGTCACTAATCATGTCAATTGTGACAATTGATGGCACATCTCTCTCTTGGGTATTATGACTAGAACTCGATGGAGTCAACTCTTCCACTCTCTTTTAGAGAGATAGAATGGCTGATTTGATTGAGTTTAGGCTAGAAAGGAAGTAAGAACTCATGTTATGTTGGGTTTGGGTTATCTCCCTTAACTTGACATCTATTAGACCATTGTGAAAAGGTGGGTATTGTGGTGTATGAGTAAGTTGGGTTTGATGAACTTGTGGGTGGAAAGGGTTTAAGGTTGTGAGTTTGTTCCCACATCGTTGAGGTACATGCCCTATCCCACCACAAAGTTCACATGGTGTTGTAATTGAGGTAAATGGATTGAAAGCTTTGGGACGATACAATGTACTTTTCGGGGTGGTTTCGTTGGATTGACTAGGACAAGCTAAGGAAATGGTAGTATCAACTTCATTTGAAGTTTCCACTCGACTCTTCTTTCGCTCTCCCCCATTGGTTTGCGAACCTTCCCCTCTTTCATTTTGTGATTTAGTTGATAGGGTTGACAAATTGGTTCTAAACCTACGGTGAAAAGCGACGACAATCTCTTCCCACTGCATAGGTCTTGTGGCTTCCTTTAAGCGACAGGTGAACCACCATTTTGCTTCTCCCTTTAGTGATAAAGGAAAAAGGGTTTCTCGAATTTCGTTCTGGGTGATTCCCTCCC
Source organism: Heliosperma pusillum (assembly GCA_022085475.1). Lineage (NCBI taxonomy): Eukaryota > Viridiplantae > Streptophyta > Magnoliopsida > Caryophyllales > Caryophyllaceae > Heliosperma > Heliosperma pusillum. The sequence continues at coordinate 19,648 of JAIUZE010071962.1, read as the reverse complement.
TCACAATGTTTTGACATAGCTCACAAAAGGTTTGAAGATGGTGAGACGGGTTTTCGTTTGGTTTTCCTCTAAATTGGTTACCCTCGATGAGAGCAATCAAAGTCAAATGGACCCTTGGGATCCCACTGGCAAGCACAAAAACCCGGTACCTTGGATCTTCTCTAGTTAGCACCATTTTATCAACCTACAAGAAAAACACAAAAGAGAAAGTTAGAAATGAATTAGGTACGGTTGCACCTAGAAATGATAGAAATAAAAACCAACAATTCACAAATAAACAAAACCGTGCTCCCCGACAACGGCGCCAAAATTTGATCGGTTCTGTCGCGGTCTCGAAACAAAAATAATTTACCCGGACTAGGCTAAAAACATAAGGAATGTAATTAGGGAAGTAGGGTGTCGATCCTCAGGGAGTACGTGTTACTTATGAAATGTTATGGATTGGTTTTTATTTAAAATCGAGTCACTTTAGTTATTTGTCTGAACTATTAACATAAAATAAAATGACAAGAATATAAATGACGATGTGTAAGAACAAATATGTAAATTGCAAAGTAAAAAAAACCCAAAACAGAAGACATACCCGATCGGGTTGTCACGTACCCGATCGGGGAAATCCTCTAATCTGGATATTAACAACTAAATTCTATCTAAAGACGATATTTAAATAACAATATTGAAAGTCTAACTAACTAAACTAATTAACCAGGGAATAACAATAATAAAAACTATCTAATAACGGAAATAAAAAGACGATAAACTAACTAGATAACGATAATAAAAACTATCTAATAACAGAATTAAAAAGACAATAAAATAAACTATTTAAAACGATAAAGTAAACTAACTAATCAAGTTGATATAGTGAAAGAGAAATACATGTAAAACTAGTTAAAAGCTTCATAGATACCAATATTAGAATTACTTATGATTGTCTAGGCCTTGTAGCGGTATATTCCTTCCGGATTCGTACCGACTTAGTGGGTCCTAACGTCCTTTCAGCATGGTTAAGTCACTAAACCCCTATTGGTAGTCCTAATTCCTATCCCAACTCTCGTCATAAAGATAGAAATGACTAATACAAACAATTGTTTATGGCCACTAAACAAAGTTATAGAATTTGACACGACCAAAGGAAGAAACAATTTAGATGGTTCAATTGGTAACTACTCTTCTTATAATTCGTTAAACTCGTAAATCATTTCAAATATTACAACTTTATTTATTTTATTTACACAATGATAGTTTTACAATATTAGAATTAATCTAATCTATGTGATTATGTGATTAAGTAGATTAGCAAGAAAAAGATGTAAGAAATTAAACTATGGAATGTAAATACTAAAGTGATTATGGTGATTATGTTAACAATGATTCTAGTGATATTTTTAAGGATTATATGATTAGGTAAATTATAAGGTGACATGCTAAACAATACTTTGGTTTTAACTAGATTAATTTTAGGTTGATTTCTTAACAACAACAATATTATAAAAATGATACTAGTGAGATTATAGTTCATGGTGATTAAAATTGCATAAGTAAATAAGATTAGAGAATTACCAAGTCGGAATATGAGTATATAAGAACGAAAGTAAGAACAAATACCCAACCAAATAACAAAAGCTAAGTAAACACTAGGGAAGTACTAAGAAAACTATAAAAACTTGTAAGAAAGTATGCTAAAAGAAATGATAATAGATTATTAGATTATTGTAACAGTTGATGATAAAAAGATGATTGTTGGATGCCTATTGTGTGTGATGATCATTGGCTTTTATAAGGCTGCATGGCTGCTGATCCTCTTGCAAATTCGTACCCTAGTCAATGCAGTAAACAACCCATTTAAGCTCGGATTGAAGAAGAGCCAAGTAACGTCTTCTTGCAGGAATACCTGATCGGGTAACAGGCAATCCGATCGGGTTTTCTTGTAAGTCGCATTTTCCGTCTTTTCATCTTAGGCACGGAATCCTATGCCTTAGTCTTTGGTCAATACAATACGGAATTGGGCTTGGGCTGATCTCCTTTTGACTTGGGTTGAGTTTTCCTTTTAAAGTTCAAAGCCAAAAATCTAAATTGAGTCCATTCGAGGAAAGATGTAGCGGAATCTTAATCAAATCGTGAACTGTCCATCATCAATTCCTTGAAAACTCGTATCCTAGTGTCTTTGCTCCATAAAGTAGGAAAATATAGCAAAACCGCTTCATTTCCTATAAAACGAGTCAAAACACGCAAAACAACTAGAATAGCAGTATTAGCTCGTTAATCACTTAACAAAGTGCATAAATCGTATAGAAATCGAGCTAAAACGGGGGATAAATCAATACAAAATATCACTTATCAGCTCCTTGCTGTCTATTTTTTGTTATAAATAGACAGTCTTTCCTGTTCAGAAAATACACAGAAAAACCATCTCTCTCAATTTCTCTCTTCTTCTTCTTCTTCTTCTTCTTCTTCTTCTTCTTCTTCTCTGCTACTGTTGAAATTCTGGGTACAGTTTCTGTTTGTTTCAAGGCTTCTTTACACAAGTGGTTGTGTACGGGGGTCGCAGTGTTAACCTTAGGGAACTACCGGCGTGAGACGGTTACCACCGAAGTCGTGCCGATATAGTTTTCAAGTCAGTGCCTTCATTACCACGGCACTGCTTTTCTTCTTGTTTCGATAAGTATCATCTTATTTTCATTGTTACGTCTTTATTTTACTAACAATAACTTATAAATTAGACTTAACATTTTAATTCACATTTTATAATTACATGTATATTAAATGGGTCATCTCATATTTGGTTAATATATTCTACAACAATTTGTAATTATAATCGACCAATTTCACTTATCTCAAATGTTTCATAAACATAATGCATTCTTAATAATATAACAATTAAATTACAAAAATGAATCTTATTTAATCATATTACAATAAGATATAATTCTCACTTTAAACCTGTTCATAATTAAGGGATTAATTAATCTGTATCGCTATACAATTAATTAATGTATATGATTAGGGGATTGTCCTTTAAGTGTGACCTCAAGGGATCAACTGATCACCACCGTCATACGACAGTAACGTCAAACTCAATTGAGCCAATCGTTACCGATTTATGTTGACCAGTTGACTATAATATTCATCATCCCTTTGTATTCCTATTATTGAGATTTAATTTTGTGATCGCACTATTGTTGAGGACGCTTACTCCAACACCGAGATAACGCTTATCCCGTTGAGACTAACCCAATTTAGGCATGTGATCGCATCACCCTACTTACCCGAGGTAAAAAGATCCACGTTGTGGTTATCCTAATGAACACGGGATTCATAGGTTGCTTTAATTGGTAAGGCTAAATCTCAATTCATTTTAAGTTGTGTGAGAGGTCTTGTCAATTTAGTTATTAATTCCCTGTAAGCGACTTAAGTCGGTGTATTTTAAAATAACGTCGAATTGTGAATCGAGAAATAAAAATGCATGTTGGCGATTTTGGCATGAGCGGTAAACATAAACAAACAATTAACAATTAATAAATCCTAGTATGGCCACCTAGATAATCTTATTAAATATATGATTACAAAATCGGAAACCAACTCCTTGATCTCTTGCCTCTTCACAGAATGTGCTCCAAAATGGCACCGTCTTTTGGAACACCGACTTTGAGAATCTCCGTCTTCTTAATAAATAATTATACAAATACAAATGAATACGTACCAAATTCCTATTATACATTTGATCTATAAAATGAAATTATAAATTATTACAAACTGGCGATACGAGATAACAATAAATTACAACCGAATCGGTATTCCCTTACAGTACGGGTAATACCGATTAAAAATAATCTAGGCCATACTAGGTACAACTTGGATGAAAATAAATAAATGACATTCATTCATTCAACATAAACAACATAAAAAAAATGTTGTAAAAATCATGCCAAAATCGCCCTTAACACTTACCATGCTCATTCTAGCTCGGTTTTATGGAATTTATCGATTTTTAACCATTAAAAATCAATAATCAACACTTAAATCGTATTTAAGCTCAAACTAATTATTTAAACTGATTTAGAACTCAAAATTAGTCCCCACTAATTTTGTTTGTATTTAATTAGTTTGATTTAATCGTATTTGCTAAATATAGAGGCTTAACCATAACATTTATTAAATAAACCCAAAATAAAATTTAAACGTCATAAAAATTTGAAACCTAAATTTTTTTACATTCTGGAACATTTCCAGGAACTCCAAAAATAAAAAACATTTGCCCAAAAATGTTAAATAAATTTTATGAACAAATAACTTTCTATTTAATGGTATTATCAAATAAAAACCATTAAATATAGTAAAACAGTGAAGAAAATTACTAATTTCACAAAGTTGATATAAATGAGAATTCAAAATTTACCAAAAAATTTCATGATCAAAAAAGGACGTTTCATTTATATGAACATAATAATCTCATATTATCGACTTTTATCTCATAAAAATAAATAAACATGCAATACTAAATTAAAAGTCACGAAATTTTACATAAAATATTTAATACATGCATGTAATATCATTTTAAAATTTCATGGGCAGAATCAACATGCAACTATTTTTAGTTAACTTTTAACACAAAATTTGCATGTTAACTCAGTTAAAAAGGCATAAATCATACTCCCTCCTAGTCACTCATTTCTTCCCCTTTCCCTTTTACACAAAAATTAAGAAAATGAATTTGGACCACACAAAACACACTACCCCACATACAAATGAATTTAGACCACACAAAACACACAACCCCACATCCAAAAAGGGAAAGAGGGAAGAAAACCCGACTTACCCAATAAGGAAAAAGGGAAGAAATGACCGATTAGGAGGGAGTAATAAATAGCAAATAAATCCGTAAAATTACCAAATTTGACCAAAAACATTTTAAAGTCATTAGGTATGCATGAACCAAATATTTCCGTCCAAATAAAATTTAAACTTTAATTTTTTATTTTATTGATTATCTTATAACTTTAATAAAAATGCCCAAAATGAACATGCATGCTACAAGCTAGCTCTGATACCACATGAAAGTCAATAGATCCTAATTATACTTCTCTAATTAGTTACTAACTAACTTGTTAATTTAGTATTTAATGATCTATGTAACATGCATGCAAATTTAAAGGCATAAATAAACAAAAGATGAAATTTCTTTACATTGTGAAATTTCGGTTTATAGGGGCACAATAAGAAACTCCCTTTCTTATTGTTCTTGAGCTAAAAATAATAGGATGAAACTCCTTGAAATGACTTTTAATATAGAAAGCCTTCTTCCAACATGCACCCAAGATATAACTTAAACTATCACTATAAATTTAGACTAGAATTTATAGTGACAAGAAGTGACTAATAGTAGATTTATTACTACTCTATTAATAGTAGAATATTAGTTTATTTGAGAATTTTAGAGAGAAGTTGGAGAAAATAGCAAAACAAGTGAAAAATGGGCAAATGAAATGAACAACCAAAATGTCCTTATATAGACCATATGGCCGATCATGTTGCTCATTTTTTAGCCAATATTTTGCTTATTTTAATCCCATGCAAAATGGTAGAGTGTAGGATAGTATATGATCATATTCATGTGTCATACATGTCATAATCACATGTTGTAGTGTAAGAAAAGAAAAGAACAAATATCATTTCTTTCCACTACATGGAATCCGGCCGCCATATAGGTAATGTGGTCCATTTTGATTTTTGATATTTGTTTCACAAATACTTATAATCATATGCTTAATTATCTAGTATAATTAAGTGTTGATTTGATTATATAACAATTATATGATTCAAATTAATAAATAATATATCCTTAACTTTTAAGTAATATTTTACCATTATATCAATATATAATAAGTCCCACAATGTCTAGTTAATTTATTTTACAACTCCTTGTAAATATAATTAACTAATTACCTCTACCTCAAAATATATGCACAACCTCAACTAATTTAGTGAATTAACGTTTAATTACTAAATTAAATCTTATTTAATCGTATTAAAATAAGACGTAAAATTTATTCAGTCAGTTATCGTATAATTGACTAATAAACTTAACCTGAATGAGTTCCTAACTCAATTTCCAATAAATAACTCTCGTAACCAAACATATATCAAATATATATGTAAAGGACTAATTAAACTGTATCGTACATAAATAATCAGTTTACTGTTTAGGTCTCATCCTTTAGGTGTGACCAAAAGGTGTCAGTTGATCACTGTCGTAATACGACAATAACGTCTAACTCTAGTCAGCTGATCGTTATTGATTTGCGTTAATCAACTGACGTGGAGTATCAATATACTAGTCATCCCACGAATATTCCAAAATGAGATTTATTATACAAATGCACTATTGTGGAATACACTTACTCCAACAGTTTCGACTCATTTTGCGCTACTTTAGGCCACCTTTGAAAATGTTTTATAGTTTTTTTTAAAAAAGAGTTTTGATTTTGAAAATTTTGTCATGGTTTATTTACAAAAATGGTGATCACGTAGAGGTTATACACATTTAAACAGGCAGAACAACGGTATGCTGAGTGCATTTAAAATGGCTTTGGCTGAAAGGGTGGGTTGTCATACCAAGCAATCAAACCCAGGGTCTGTGGAGAGGTCCGCGCCAAACATGAGTAAGGTCGGTTCCTAATCTATTCGCCCGAGTAGTGAAAGCCCTTGATGCTAACATGAGTACACAGCGCGGTATGGTTGATGTCAATCGTTATCCATCCTTAGGCCCAGATAAGAATTTGGACCGTCCAGACAAGACGATTAGTCGAAAGGGTTGGGTTAGGCCTAGGAAGGTCGAGTAATGAAAACCGACAACTGTCTCATACATATTATTCTCTAACCTTGTTCAAGTTTCGCCCTGGGTACAGGTAAGTGTATTTTCCCCAGCGAAGTCGCCAAGCTGTGATACACGGATTCGCGATCCTTTCCAAACTGTGGTGCACGGGGAAACCACGGATGGAGAAACGAGGGACAAGCGTAGAAATACGCATTTGTGGAGTCGCCACCAACCTTTGTCCAAAGTTGGAACCGTTCGAATACTTTATACCATGTCAAGACACAAAGTAATGACATGAACACCAAGAACTCGTTACCCTTAGCATTATATGTCTAGAATAACTCTCGTGGATGCCAATGAACACGGGTGCTCACGGAGATCTGGCGTAAGGGGTGAGGGTACGTGTTAGGAAGTTCTTTAACCGAACATCTAATCCCGCCCGCCTCGATAGCGGCCTCTACTAATGATTTGGGAAACTCTTCTGTTATCGATGTGTTGTCGGTTAAATGCATTCTATGCAACATCCACGTTTAAATCCTATCATGTGAGCTTAGACTATGTCGTTGGACATGTAGTTTAGCATTCAATTAGGTCGAAGTAGGATTTAAGATTCAATTGCATGTGAGAACAATTAATTAAATGATACAATGATTACAAGAGATTGAAATTAATTACAAAAGAACAAAGATTACAATGGATTTCATGATCTATGTCGGAAATATGTTTGAAAAGATTAATTGAAATAAAGAAAAGAATTAATAAAACTAAAACGAATCAGATTAGCAGCAACAATATGAATAATAGTCTATTTATTACCTAATTAAACTACGTCGGAGCGAAACTGGAAGTTCAGAGACAAAAACCGGCCCAGAATAGGCACAACAAGTCATGCATCCTCTGGAAGAAGCGCATCAGACCTTGCGTCTGTTCGTGAGATGGATTATGGCTATGAAACCAGAATCCCGATCAGTTATGATATATTGGTGCAATTACGGTTTATTATTGATCTTTAAGTGGAATTGAAGTGATTTAACAGATTAATTATACTAAATATACCAAAGACGAATCTAAAGACTAGATATGAACGGGTCTAACCTTTTAAGAATGCGGTCCTGAATGAAAGACGACAAAAACCCACTAATATGTTACATGATCTAAGACGAACTATAAAAAAAAGGTGATTTAAATAAAACTATTAAAAAAAAGGTTTCACATAAATCCGACATGAATCTTACATGATTTTAAATAAAATACAAAAATATAGTACAAGACGGGATTATTACACCCTCAGACTTACATGTTGACGAAACGAAATCTAACGAAGTTGTCTTTTAGCGATAGCTTGACTCGAATGCAAAAAACGTGCCCTCGTAAGAGGATCGAAAATAGATTAGTTAAAGTTGATCAAATGTAGTGGTCAAATTGGTAGCTCAATGCAAAACGTGACGGGTACCCAGAAGGATCTGAGCTTACGTGGTCCATTGATCAAGCATGTAGATGTCAATAAGCTTAGAGCAAGGTCTAGAATGCAAAGAGAGAGAAACAAGGGGCGGAAAACTCGCGTTCCTTGAAAGTGTGCACGAACCTCTTCTTAAATAGGGAGAAATCCGAAGTGTTTTGGAATAACTCGAACACGGAAAGAAATCTAGAAAATAGTCCGGAAACAGGCAAAACAAGCTGGGGAAGAGGCGTAGCAGGAACTGCGACCCTTGGAAGAAGCGCGGCACCCGTTGCGTCATTTCCCAAGCAGTTTCCTACTTTGAAAGAAAGATTTCCGCGTTTCTTTATGGAATTGCGGTAGATTTCGAATTCTTTTCTAAATAAAATACGAGTATATCTTACCGAGAAAGATAAGTTTTGAAATATTAAAATATCCGGAATATTCTCGAGCGTTCAGGCACGGTTTTAAAAGACGGTGTATAGAAAATGAAGTGGTTTTTTACCCGGACTCCAAAATGACTTTAATGACTGTCAAAACGACCATATCGGCACGTAGATTAGACTAATTAAACATAATCTTATAACATATAAATTAGACTTAACATTTTAAGTAATAATTTATAATTACATGTATGTAAAATGGGTCATCTCACATATGGTTAATATAATCTACAACTTATTGTAATTACAATTAACCAATCATTCTTATCTCTAATGTTTTATAAACATTACTCAACTTTGGTAATATAACATTTAATTACCAATACGTATCTTATTTAATCATATTACAATAAGATATAATTCTCATATATAATTTCAACTCGTTCAAATAAGGGATTAATGAATCTGTATCACTATACAATTAATTAACTTTCATGATTAGGGAATCGTCCTTTCGGTGTGACCTCAAGGGATCAGCGATCACCACCGTCATACGACAGTAACGTCAAACTCTGGTAAGCCAATCGTGATCGATTATTGTGGACCAGTTGATTATAATATTATCATCCCTTTGTATTCTTGTTATTGAGATTTAATTAAGTGATCGCACAATTATTGAGGACACTTACTCCAACAGTGTATTTCCCTTTTTTGTGAAACGTGACGGAAGCATGTGATGATTGAAGAGTTACATGGGCTCGAGAGTCACCTAGGAAAGTGGTCACCAAGGCATTTTCACACCATGGGGGAGGTCAAAATGGTCAAATGCACTCCCTTGAGTACGTTCTAGGGAATGGATCGAAATGAAACTAAAATTACACAACGAAGGGTGTCTCAAATTCATTTTGGAAGACAAAGTTCTACTTAAAAAGAGTAACTACATTGGCCTATCTATGCTTCTCAAGTTTCCAAACTAGGCATTTCGAAACGATTTTCCTAAATGCAACTACATGCCATGACCTTATACTAAGCAATATATACAAAGCTAATTCAAATGCTCTAATAAACTACATGACAAGTATTCTAATGCAATCTCCTAACAGCACAAAGGTTCACACAACCGCCAAATCATCCAAAACCCACATCACAATCATCAACAAACTCCTCCAAACTTCTCATGTGATAAGAAGTAATGAAACAAAAAGGGAGAAGAAATATGAGCGATCATACCGCGGTGGTCTTCTGTTTCCCTTCACTATGTCTCTTAGTGATGCGTATTGTACCTAAGTGCGGAGATTAGAAACAAAAACAATAATGCAAATATATACAAGGTAAGATACGTACAACCTAAGTTTTAGGATTTTTTCAAACTTTTTCAATTTTTTTGGCTTTTTAAAATGTTTTTAAATGTACAAAAGAAAGACATGTTTTTTTTATTTTTCAAAAAATTTTAAACTAAATTACAATGAAATATGTTCTCATCCACCCACATAGGAACGTACATTGTCCCCAATGTACAAAATGGGATTATTCAAACCATAAAAAAGAAAGACATGTTTTTAGATTTTTGAATGATTTTCTAAAATGTAAATAACATGTTTTTGTGTTTTTGAAATTTTTCTGAAAAAATAAAAACTTGTTTTTGGTGATTTTTTAAAATTTTGAAGTATGACCAATATATACAATATATACAAGGGGGGTTAGTTATGCAAATGAACTATACTATATGAAATGCATGAGCTACCACATATGACCAAAACTAAAAGCAATGTGAGATAATAAAACTAATGCATGATCTACGTGAATGCAAGCTAAACTAAATGTGTCATTTCGGAGTATTGTTGCGGCGGTAAAAGGTAAAGACACCCGCCCCTCATGGGGGTACCAACCGCTGGAAAGTCTAAATATGACACCTAAACTACGTGATGCATGAAAACTATAACTAAATGCAATGAAAGTCTAAACTAATTGTCATTTTGTATTTTCCCAAATAGAGCATATGTTTGGTGTCCGAATGGTACTAGACACCCGCCTCCATTGTTGCCGAGGAAAAGAGAAAAAACAAGGAAAAGAGGAAAACGACAATCAAGGGGAGGGGGGTAGATGTTAAACAAGCCATCTAAACAAGACCCTCCACCACCTCAAACATCATGCACATCAATGTGCTCCCCCTCCTCCTCCGAATCATCATCATAATTCTCATTAACAACCCCATCATTACCACCACCTCCATCCATATTCCCTCCCCCGTCTCCATGTTTACCACCTCCCCCCGGTTAGGGAACAACAAGTCATGTTGCGCCCAATTTGGCAAGAAGATATTAGGGCCAATGAACCCTTAGGTCACCAACATGTGGTGGGGGGGGGGGGGGGGGTTTATTGGACATAGTAGTTGTTGATCCGGTGATTATGCATTTCCATGTCTATGTTCTGCAAAAGACCGGTCAAACAGTCTGCATTGGGATGGATCGTGGGGTCCTCGGGGGCATAGGGTCGGTAGGGGATGGGGTACGGTTGGATCTGAATATAGCCTGATGGAAAAGAGGGTGTGGGAACTCTTCAAGAGGAAATCGTAGAAGATTAGCCGGAAAAATAGATCCATTTATGGATATTGGAATGTCGGAATGAAGATAAGAACATGAAAATACTTCTCCGGATGGTAACGAAATAGGAGTAGTTTCTCCAACTGAAGCTTTAAGCGGTAACTTATCGGATAGTCTCATGGAAATAAAAGATAAGGAAGCTCCCGTGTCAAATAAAATTAAACACGGTAAATCATAAATCGAGAACATACCCGTGACGATGTCTGGCTGAGCATCAGCCTCAGCTCGGCTCATAATAAAAATACGACCCTTAGGTCTCCCAGCAATAACCGGTGTAGACACCGTACCCTTCCTCTCAGGACATACATTCGCCTTGTGACCCGGCTTCTGACAAATAAAGCATACAAACGGCTTGTTGAAGCAACCAACCCCCGGGTGAATAGGCATCTTGCATGTAAAGCAGACACGACCTTTGAGGTCGTTGTTGTTACTCGGCACAAATGAACGGTTTCTCTGATTTGCCGATCCGCTCTGAAAGTTTCTCCTCTTGTTTGGAAAAGAGGGATAAAAAGAAGGTCGGGAAGAAGGATATAAAGGTCTCTTGCCAAAGGCATTAGGAGCAATATAAGAAGCACGAGCTTCCTCGGCAATCTCCCGGATAGAACTCTCCGCCCAGATGGCATCTTTATAGATCGAGACAAAGGAAGTAGAACCTCTACTGATCTTCCCCTTTATCTGGGGAGAAAGCTTTCCCAGATAAAAGAAAGCTTTGTCTTCCTCCACCCTAATAAGTCGAGTGGCATAATGAGCCAACTCATTGAACCGGGTAGTAAACTCCTGAACGGATAGTTTTTCTTGCTTGAAATCCATGAACTCTTTCAATTTTTGTTGTCTCAACTCATCGGGATAAAACCTCGCTTCCAAGAGCTCACGGAAACGAGCCCACCCAAAATTAGGCTCCAACTTCGCGGTAGGACCAGAAAGAGTCCACCACTGATCCGCTTCCTTCTCTAAGAAGTGAGAAGCAAGTCGGACTTTGTCCTCTTCAAGGACATCATAAAGAGAAAAACTCTTCTCCATTTCTCGTAACCACACAGAAAGCTTAACGGTATCAACTTCGCCATCGTAGGTTTTGGCTTGGCTCCTCGATAGCTGTGAAGCAACCCACGTATAACTCCCGTGTCTCTCTCGATCGGGAATAGGATTAGGAATCGGATTTGCTTGCTGGTTTTGCTGATTTTGCTGGTTTTGGATAATTACGGTAAGAGCTACTAAAATAGTGTTGTCAATCCTCGGAGGCATCTTGCAAAATGAAAACACATATTAGTACTTATCATTTAGCAAGAACAAAGAGACTACAACATAAATCCTAATCTACCCATCTTACCCTTCTATCTCACGGTTTATTATTTTAATAAGGTCAAGTTATTTATGCAAGGGTACACAAACGTGCGTCGGGAGCAAAATAGCTCTGATACCAACTGTGACACCCTCAAATTTGCGGAAAGAAAAAAAATTATTAAATACATAAATGTAAGATGAAAATAAGTACGAAGGTGTCATAAATAAAAGAGGTCATTACCAAACGGAAATAATATTCTACAAAAGAAATATACAAGACGGGAGACATATCTCCCGTATAAATACGGAAATAAAAGTGTGTACAATAATATACAAACTATGAACCGAATATAGGTCCAAGGTAAATACTGCGCTCGCTAGCTCGTCCATGTACCCCAAATATGCAACACCACCTGTTCGACCGCATTAAATATAAACACGGAAGCCACAGTCAGTGGGGAGTAACTCCGAGTTCTCCCAGCCACGAAATGTCTAGTTTAATTAAACATGAATAACATAAAAGCAATGTATATGGGAAATACAAAACTTTAACATATATGATATGCTTTTCATGTTATGAAACAAATAACTAACATATAACCTATCATATGAAGCTATCATGTGAATTCGATCATAAAATCTAGACAGAGGTAGGGAAGCTGGTATGCTGGCTCAACGGTTACCATGTAACATGGCCCTGATACACTCAAACCCTAATCAACACGTAATCATGTGAATCAGTTAACAATCGGGAATCCAAACTCTATCATTCTTAGCCGGCTTGCATCTCACCTTCTAAAACTCATAGAATCATACATACATGAAAGACCAATACTTCTACAAACCGGCATAAGTTCCCAGGACAGTCAATAGAAGACTTCTGTAACTCGAGGCTATACCACAAGGTAGGAAAACATCCTAGTCCTAGACTGATCAGACCTAGCGACAACAGCTATTCCGCTCCCCGTCCCATGACATAACCGTCTATGATAAACTCTACTAGGCGACCCCCTAAGCAGAGATGGCTAGTACTTAAGCTGGCTCCAGTCCCAAAACGGATCAGGCAGCCATGCCCCGACTTGGAGATAAGCCCCCCCAGGCCGTGACACAAAAGCTATCAAGCTGTGAACTCCATATGCTCGCTTAAAGATAGTACGAGCCTATCATGTTCATGGTCCAAGCTACTCATTTAGAATTAGAATGTCAAGACGCCATATATCCTAATTCTCTATGGGTACTTATCCAACACGACAACCAACCATAATAAACAACATTCACGGGAAACATATCCTATCCATGTGACTAATTCATATAAATAATAATCAAATATCATATCGCCTCATATCTACTAAGGCTAATTCAGTAATTAAATACAACCTTACTGGAAGACAAATCCCCGACCCGAGTCCCGCGACGGGTCATCAGTCAAATCGGGGCTGACTAGATCTTAGTTTGTCCAAACCCCTTGGATCAAACCGGCTAGAAACAGAGTCTTTATCACATAGACATAAATTCAACATATTCATTACATGTTATTTTAATAAAACTTCTAACATGTGAATTACTAAATCTTACGTAAACCCCCGATTGACTTAAAGGATATTAAATTAAACTACGATCTCGTCTTATAATTTCTAACATGTGAGAAATAATAATTTAGTGAAAAACCTTTTAATTAAATATTTTACTTATTAATCTTTCTCGCTTGCTAATTATTACAAAACGCGATAAAAATGACGATAACTCAAAAACCGTCACAAGTCCCAAAGTGGGACCCACGGGCTGAGTTGGGCCGGACCCCACATGGGCCTGGATGGGCCCACGGGCCTGTTTTGGCTAAAATGGCTGATTTTTCTACTTTTACTAAACCCGCTTTCTTAATATTTCCCGCATGCTTTAACATATTTAAAACCCGTCAAAACAACAATTAAACAATCAAACATCGACACAACCCAAAGACCAAAACCCGGACCCACCATGGACCAACCCAGACCGGGTCTGAACCGGCCTGGACCGGTCTGGTTGGTCCGGTTCTAGCCATCCTCCACGGTTCACACCACAAACCACCCAAATTAATTCCCACTTGCTTTAATTATCAAACTACCATTTTTAACAACTAAACTAACCATCATCATACAAAAAATCATTATTATGAATACTCATTAAAATTCATCAAGAACACTAACTTATTAAAAATTTCCTAAACAACATAAAAATCATAACTTAATAAAAATCATCAAAATTTATCAAGAACATTAAAACAACATAAAAATTCCATACAACATAAAAATCATCAAGAACACTAAAACAACCTAAAAATTCCATACAACATAAAAATCATCAAGAACACTAAAACAACATAAAAACCATAACTTAATAAAAATCATCAAAATTCATCAACATGATAAACAACTCCTTATCATATTACTACTAAAATCCATAAACCATAAAAATATGAACCAAAGTTAAAGATGAACCACACACTAAAGAAACCAAAAGCTAAAGGCTATGTTACTACTTAAAATCATATTTAGCCATAACATGAACCAACAACTACAAACTATGCTACTAAAATCATAAATAACAAAACTAAAAGCCATGTGACATTAATTCGTCGAGTAAAACGGAATTGTTACCTTAGCTAGCAAACCACTTAGCACAAAAATAATAATAAGAAGTATATAATAAGAAAACCCTCCTACCAATCTTCACCCAAAATATACGAGTCTCCAAACTCGTCTTCAAAATCTTCCCCTATAAGAAATAACAAGAAAACATTATTAGAACTAAAAATATGAATTTCCATAATTAAAGTGTTGAAAACGATTTTACCGGAATTGAAATAAAACCGTACGTGAAGATGGGGAGCGAAGAGGAGATCCTAGAAATATAAATTAGGAAGGATTTAATTAAGACATGAAGATTTTATGAAGGTTTTTCTCAAGAACGATGAAGAACAATTGATGAACGACGAAGAACACGAAGAACGATTAAAGAAAGTGATATTTTGATCTTTATTTGATTTGTTGAAAGATGAAAAGTTGGTTGTGAGTAAGGAAGAGTGGAGTTGGCCGTGAGTTTATAGACAAATAAAGATGTCGAGTTTTGAAATTGTTGTTACGTAATTGACTCGCGTTTAATAATTATTTTACGGGAAACGATTTAATATAATTAACGATAAAGTTAATTACACCAAATATCAAGATATTATGATATTGTAATGAAAAGTAATCAAAATATCAAGGCCTAAGAGAGGACTAAAGTAGACGTGTGAAATGGTGACTTCTGGTCTGATTTCGAGCGTTTTGCGTAATTTTCGTTAATTGATCGATAAAGTAAATAGTTATCTAGATATTATGATATATTAATCAAAAGAAATGAAAATATCAAGGTCTATTAGTGGGTAGGAGAGCCGTGTGGAACAAGGTGATATCGGGTCTGATTTTTCTCGATTTGCGTAATCTCCGTTGACGGATCGATAAAGTAGAAAAATATCTAGATATTATTATTAGTTTATTCAAACAAATAAAATATCTAGTTGTGAGTGGAAAACGATGACATAAACGTGTGACTCATGCCAAAGTCGAGTTTCGATTTTGTTGCGCGCATTACGATGCGTTGGGAATAGTTAAATGACGTTCGGTTAAAACCGTAAACGTTATTCTTTAAATTCCGAATAAATTCAAAATAATTATATTAAATTATGATAAATCTTAATAAATCTAAATAAAAATAAATCAAAAATATTATTTTTTTTTTTAATAAAATTTCGGTCTTCATACTTATGAGACGAGTCGGGAAAAGTCAACGGAAGTCAAAGTTGACTGAAAAGTCGAGAAAAGTCAAAAATGACTTAAAAGTCCAGAAAAGTTTATGACGACTTAAAAATCAATAAAAAGTCAATGACGACTTTAAAAAGTCAAGAAAAAGTCAAAGACGGTTTAAAGGTCAAGAAAAGTCAAAGATGACCAAAAACGGTCTTTTCATGAAATCTCTCAAAAATTCCAAATACGAACGCGGAATTTCAAAATACGACTCGGAACAAAAATTCCTATATTAAAAACTTAAGTTCTACTGAAAAGTATCCATAAGCTATTGCTTAAGCAAATTGGGTACTTTTCGGGTTGTTACAGAGTTGGGAGAAGTTGTTTGGCTCAAGTGTATTATTGAAAGTTCCTGACACAAGTCGGTTGCAAAAGCGGGGCACGGGGTAGTAAACAGACAAAGATGAATTCCTCCTGAAATCAGAAAGAACTAGCCCCGTCAACTCTAACCACAAAGGTGGCTTCGAAAACCCCTTCGGCTCCCTATAATCCTTCCGTGAAGGAACCTCCAATCCGAAAATAGCGGCAAAGTCCGTAAAGGGAACGCCTTGGGTAGTATTGGCTATACGGAAACTAAAATAGGGAATACCATCATCATTCAAACAGGAATTTAGATTACTAATGAGTTCTAAAGTGAAACTCCTATAAGAGAGTTCATGCATGTAGAGAAGCGTAGTCATACCTGTCGTCGTGAAGAAGGCGACCATATGTTTTTCAGTCCCTAGCTTCTTTAGAATGTCGTGGGAGAGGAAGGTTGTAGGCACCATATAGAACTCCTTTATGCTATCGAACGCCTCCATGTGAGCATCTGTCACGAAGACGACTTCCGGAAAATCCGGAAGTTGCTCGACTTCTTGGTCCTTGTCGGCGTCGGGGTTGTTAGAGCTACTTCCCCTCCTTCTCTTTGGAGCTCTAAATGAAGAAACTTTCCCTTTTCCCGTTCCCACCATTGTAGACTAATTTCACAAGCTTTCCCAACAAAACGTTTCTCAAAAACCTCCTCTTAATGCTCCTAGAACACTTGAAAAAGCTCCAATCTTCTCCTTGATGATCACTATTTATTTACATATTTTATGCTTCCCTTAGATACATAAGACTCGATTTATCGTATTTCCTTGCTTGTTTCTATGCTATTTTAGATAGAATGTCGATTCTGTCGCTTCTATTATGTTTTAATGCAGATTGGATGCATTTGGAGCTTTTTGAGTTAGTATGGAGCATGGTGGAGTCAGATCGTAGATGGTTAAGCACACGAATCGAGAGCGGTGGAGAAGAAATGAAGAAAAACGAAGGAACGAGTCATCTGAAGGGATGCTCGATCGAGCAACACTGCCTTGCTCGATCCAGTCGTGCTGATGTCATGCTCGATCGAGCAGATTCACTTTGCTCGATCGAGCAGCCTAGTATTTGACGGCTTTCGGATTTCCTAAACTAGTTTAACCTAGTTAATTAGATTTTTATTATAAAAGGAAAGCTCTTCTTTCACAATTAGGTATGCTTTAATATTAGAAACTCAAGTTTCGTTTGCTTTGCGATTGGATTTTATCATCAAGACTATTGTTATTAGTTCAAGCTTGTAATCGGTACTCTTTAATCTTTCTTTGTTATTCAATTAGTTACTTTCTAGCTCTTTAATTGTTCTTTGTTAATCCTTTTATTATTGTCAAGCATGTTTACTTTATTTATTATCGTTGTTATTAATATCGTTATGAGTAGCTAAATTCTTATCTGGGGTTGAAAGGGGATCTAGGATTGTTAGAGGGGGTAGACTAATTAATTGAATTGCAATTGCATGGTTATCGTTTTATTATCGTTTTAATTCTAGTTGTTTGATTACTGGCCAGGCTTAATTAACTAGTCTCGCAAATTAGGATTAATACCGACCGGGTTAAGACTAAGATAGGCTACGATAATTGAATAGAACTCGTTTAATAATAGCGATCGCATTTTAGATTGTAGATCTAAAGGGCATAATTGAATCGACCGATCTTGTGACTTTAGATAACTTTATTGCATGATAGTTGATTACACCCTTACCCCTGAACAATAATCCTAATGAACCTGAGACCCTATACTTTTAATCTTATTGTTTTCAACGTTTTATTGTTATTGTTTGCTATTAGTTTAGAAACACAAATCAAAAACCCCGAAATTGTTACTATAGAGATGAACCTAGTTTAACAGATTAGAATACTACCGCCTCCCTTTCGATTCGATACCTTACTTACCGCTAACTATTAGTTAGTAGTGAATTAGGATTACTTTGATTAAGGTGACGCGACTTTACCCTTATCAAATTTGGCGTCGTTGTCGGGGAGGCAACAGTTTTTTGTTTGTTTCTACTTAGATTGTCTTTTTTCGTCTCAGGGAACCTAAATTCCTTGAGACCGTTCTTATCCTTTTCCTTAGTGTTCGTATATGCCCAGGTGTTCCTGGTCCGATCTCGTACCCTACGATTCCGAACGAGAGAGGACTCTCCGAGTTAGACGAAACTTTTGGAAGGAAATTCAAGAAGCGGAAGACTTGAGTACGCTTGACACAGTTTACGCCAAATTTGTCGCAGAAAAACCATCCTTAGAAGAGGATACACATATTTTTGCACCCACTACAACCTTGCCTACTTTAGCCAGCCACTCGGAGCCTACTGTTGCATATATTCCCAAGGGATTCAAACTCCCTACTGCGGGTAATGGAACCTTTGAGATTCGTCCATCTTATATCTCTTTGGTGGAGCGAAACATGTTTGGAGGAAGCCCCACTGAGGATCCTGCGAAGCATATAGAAAAATTCACCAACTATTGTTGCTCTATTCTTTTAACAGGTGGGGTAACGCAAGATCAAATCAAGTTGGTGTTTTTTCCCTTTTCTTTACGAGACGCAGCAGAATATTGGTTGGGTGTGTAACACCCGCAAATGTACCCTATTTTTCTAATGAAAATATTTTACGGACACTTTTCAGTGAAATTTAGTTTTAATTTGGAATTTAATGTTCCGAGTCGAATTTAGAATTTCCGAGTTCGTATTTGGAATTTCCGCGAGATTCCATGTGAATCCCGTCTTGAGCCGTCTTTGACTTTTTCTTGACTTTTGAGCCGTCTTTGACTTTTGTTGACTTTTCCACTTACTCACCCTACATATACTCCCTCATAACCCTAACTCCCTCACAACTCAATCTTCTTCTTCCTCACCATAAACACCAAAACCTAGCCTCCATATTCTTCCAAGTTTAGAATCGTCACTACCCATTCATTTCTTGCTCAAATTCACGTAAGTTCGTCTTATTCTTCCCCTCTTAGCTTCCT
>JAIUZE010071961.1:0-63018 GCA_022085475.1 Heliosperma pusillum | reverse complement strand
AGTTTTAATGATAAATATATGTAACTCGGGCGGAGCTGAGCACCAATACTAGTGTTGTTCTATTGTTCATGAATATGCCCATAAAACAATTTCTCATTATGAGCTAGCCCAAGTATTTGTCGATATAAGTCAGCCTTGCACAATTTAGACCAAACCTACGATTTCATATAGTTTAGGCCTACGGTTTCCAAAGACCAAAGTTGAGGGTTTAGCAAACCGGCCCAATTATGACAATAATATTTGTTTAGGATATTATTTAGCTAATGATGGGTAGCTTTCAAATACACTTAAAAACCTAATGACAAGGTTAGGGTTTGAAATTAGTGTTCATAAATGCACTGAAAATATTTTAAGGAAAATGATAAATACAGCCCTAAGACTGTATTTAAGAAGCTAAAAGAGAAAATATTCACTTAATATTATCTTTAATTACATAAGTTTTTGTGCAATTTTGACATTATTTCCTATATTAATACAGTATATAGAAGTTTTGAATTCCTTAAATACAACCCTAAGGGATGTATTTAACATTACCCATATTTTAAATTGAGTAAGTTAAAACATGATTGGAAATTTTATTTAAAAGTTTTAACGTTTTCATTTTCCAAGCCAATCGGAGCTAATGTTGTGATTAGCCTGGTCAAGGAAGGCAAAGGTTAAGGATTCTTTGATGGCGGAACCTGACTCATAAAGGGCGAGATGGCCGAGCATCTCTTAGTCCAACCAACTAACTACTGACCAAGATGGTTCCTAACTACGCAACCAATTCCAACCAAGAGGGACAGGGAACAAAAGGACGCATCAAAGTTTGTTTCCGACCATGAAGAAGTGGGAGAGGCCCATATGCACCTATACATATTGTCTATCACTCTAAAAAGTACAATTTCTAAGCTAAAATAATCCTTCTCCAATGAAATCATTTGACATGTCATTCAAACAAACAAAAACACATGCAATAAAATTTTAAACCAAACTCACTCTGATCAACCTCTGACCCAGTCACTCAACCCCTATAATCTTCGTCGGCGATGTCGAGCGACAATCAAATGACGTCGATCACATATAGACGACATAGACCACGTGCACTACACGACAATAAAACCATTTGTGCAATAAAATTTTAAACCAAACTCACTCTACCCTGATCAACCTCTGACCCAGTCACTCAACCCCTTTAATCTTCGTCGGTGATGTCGAGCGACAATCAAATGACGTCGATCACATATAGACGACATAGACCACGTGCACTACACGACACTAAAATCATTTGTATTCGAAAATTTTCACCAAATCTTCATCCTATACCTTTTAAATTTCTCTAGCTATTTCTTATTCCAATCAACCTCATGCATCTTCCAACCCTTACCAATTTTTGTTGTTATCAAAAATGGTATAAAACCACGCACATTAATAAATACTTATTAAGGGGGCGTTTGGTTCGAAAGGAAGGAATGGAATGGTATGGAATGTCATACCACTAAGGATTGGATTCTATATCCCATACTTGCTTTATATTGTTTGGTTCAACCTTGGAATGGAATAGAATGTCAAAGATTATGGAATGGAGTTTGAATCTTGGAGTAAGATTTGGGTATGAGATTAGAGGGGGTTGGAATGGATTTAGAATCCATTAGGATTCTAACTCCATTCCAAATTGCCCCAACCAAACACTAGAATGGAGCAAATCCATTCCATTCCATTCCAACTTCCCCTACCAAACACCCCCTAATAGTAACACCCCAAGCTTTATAAAATATATTTTACCTATAGTTTTCTTTATTTAATTGTATTTAAGTCCTAATTTTTTTACCTAAGCAAATTTTTGCTCTCAAGGGTTGCTTACTCTTTTCTACGTGCCACCCCGCCGCACGTATCTCTCCCTTGTATATCTATCTCTTTCATTCTTTTTCTTCCTCTCGACTCCATTTTTGTGCATCTTTCTTTCTTCCAAATTCAAAGGTAATTTATAAATTTCATAATCGTTACTCTTACCTTAACATATATTCAATTCCTTATATTTTTACGGAACTTATTCATGTTAAAATTAGACCTACCTTTAGGACAAAACAATTTAAGGGCGTTTTCATGAAGATTCTAATTATATTGCGATCTTATGTTTTGTAAAGGTAATTTGATGTTTTTCTTTAAATGTTTTAATATTAAGTGAAATAATTGGCATGATTTGATGATTGAATATATGATTTAAATATAGTGTTCTTATTTTTTTTGTGAAAGGTAAGAATTATTACGCATAAACTAATTCCAAGTCGAAGTTTTTTTCCAGATCATACATTTTTCACATGTCTACCCTATACAATAAGCAAAGTATCAAAATTGTGGTATCTAAACAAAAAATATTGCACCCAATTTAACGATTCGGAAGCTCAATCCATCTGATGTCTCTCATTGACATATATATTATATTACTATTGTTCATCCTCTTCATTTTGTCACTAATCTGTTGAACAATCACCTTAAGACTAGTTATTTGGCATTTGATTTTAGCTTCATTCCCTCTCCTTTAAATAGCATACACAAGAGCAACATGACAAGCTCATATATATATATATATATATATATATATAGAGGCGGGATCTCGTGAGTTGGGTTCTTACGGTGAGTTGGTACTCACAAATCTCAGCCATTAAATAAGAAAAAATAGATGGCTGAGATTGGAAGAAAAACAACGTACAAAGCCCAACATTAGGACACAAGTTTGTCATCAATAAAACCCACACCATAAAAGACCTGACATCTCTTTTCTCTCTCTTCTGGGTTTGTTTTTCACCAAAAAAATTTCAATTAGATTTCATCAGTTCTTATTATTGCGGTGTCAAATTTAAAGCATATAAATTGTAAGCATTAAGTTCTTCTTATCTCCAGCTCTAATGTATGGATTAATGGCGTAACTAATTCATTATTTTTTTGGTGTATTGTAAAATTCAAACGATGGCGTAACATGTACCGTCGATTTAGACGACTTCGTACTCAGGGGGATAGTTGAGAGGGTGGTTAAGCTCAAAAAAATGGTGATTAAACTTTAGGGGAGTTGTTTATGGGACTTGTTGATGATTTTGGCGAATTGATCGAAAATAGGAATTTTTGATTGACGCATAGATTGATGAATTTGGGATATGGATCCACTATTTTGCGCTGCAGCGCTACTCGATATAGATAGACGACTATTTCTAGTGGCGGTTCTGGGCCGTCGGTGACGGTGGTGAAGTTAATCCGTAGCAAAAGGTGAGCAATTTTGGTGGAGATGCCGGGCTGCTTGCAGATGTTGGCCGAAGACAACGACGGTTACTAATATAAAAATGGTGCAATTTTGGTGGAGATGTGTTGCCAGCATCTTGCCTATCTTTCTCCCGGCTTATTTCATCATTTTGATTAGTTGGATGGATCAATTGGACTTATTTCATCTTCAATTAGTCGAGCCATTTTCTCTAAATTGCTAGCGTCTACATTGGTTCTGTGTTATTTCGTTGTTACTCTATTGTTACATTGTATTACTCCATTGTTACCTTAGACAGTTCACTATTATTACTCTCTTGTTGTTAATCGGTTTATGTTACTCTTGTGTTATTCTTTTTTTTATTCTTGTGTTACTCTTGTATTAATCCTGTGTTATTCTTGTGTTACTCTTGTATTATACATGTGTTATTCTACCTGTGTTATTCTTATATTACTCTTGTTACTCGTGTGTTATTATTTTGTTAATATTGTGTTACTCTTGTGTTATTGTTGTGTTACTTCTATGTTACCCATGTGTTATTCTACATGTGTTATTCTCATGTTACTCTTGTTACCCGTGTGTTATTCCCGTGTTATTCTCATGTGTTTATCAACTGTTACTGTGGTGTTATTGTTCTGTTACTGTGGTGTTATTGTATTGTTAATATACGGTTATTCTTGAGTAACTGTTATTGTGGTGTTATTGTGTTGTTACTGTGGTGTTATTGTGATGTTATTCTTGTGTTATTGTTTATTGTTCTGTTACTGTGGTGTTATTCTTGTGTTATTGTTTTGTTATTGTTACTATGGTGTTATTGTTCTGTTACTGTAGTGTTACTGTAGTGTTACTGTGGTGTTACTGTGGTGTTATTGTAGTGTTATTGTAGTGTTATTGTAGTGTTACTGTGGTGTTACTGTGGTGTTATTCTTGTGTTATTGTTTATTGTTTTGTTATTGTTACTGTGGTGTTATTGTATTGTTAATATACGGTTATTCTTGTGTTATTGTTTATTGTTTTGTTATGTTACTGTGATGTTACTGTGGTGTTACTGTGGCGTTACTATCGTGTTATTGTGGTGTTATTGTGGTGTTATCGTTGGGTTATTGTCACTCTTGTGTTACTCTTTTATTATAATCACTCTTGTGTCATTCTTGTGTTACTCTTTTATTATTTTTACTCTTATGTCATTCATGTGTTATTTTTATGTTATTACGGTGTTACTTTTGTGACCTTATTTCAACGCGCTAAAGTAAACTCTTTATTCTTGTGACCTTATTTCACCTTACTTCAAGACAAATGACAAGTTAACCAACACAACAACTAGATATTAATGCCTATATTTTCTCGCCGACCAACATAGCGACTATATATTACAAAGTCAAGTTATTTAAAAGGTAAGTGAGGGGATTAGTGCCACTGATAAATAACCAATGGAAGTGTGCAAGGCTGAAATCATCCAAAGAAAACAAAGTTAGTCCCTCATATAATCACTCTTAACATTTATTCAGTAATCTCATATTTCAGACCACTCACTAATTAAACTCAGCAAAAACAATATGATTACTATCACCATCATCAAATCATCATCATCATCATCATCATCATCATCATCATCATCATCATCATCATCATCATCATCATCATCATCATAACTCATAAGTTCGTAACAACAATCCACTAAATCACATCTCATGCAACCTTATCGCCGGAAATAACTTATTTCCACCACCATATATTCAGCCCCTAACCTCACCGGAATAGCCCTCGGCAGCTACATTTGTCCCTGTCAGACCGCTCAAGGACGGCTTTGTTATAAAACCGAAATTAAAATCACATAAATACTAAAGACAAAGCAAGTTTTCAAAAATATTTCCACAAAAGATCTACTCGAATGATTTTGATGAAGAAAACGTCATTTTCGGTCGAAATTACTCAACCATTGATGAAGGGAATGAAGATGGTTTGTCGACAGCGGTGAAGGAGACAGGAGCGAGTATAGGAACAATACTGGAAACGAGCGAATTGATGTTGTCAGTGATGCTGGAGTATCACACCGGTGTGGTAGGTGTCGGAGCTCCGATGGTGATTACTAGGCTTGAGAAAAATCATGACGTTTGATTATTTATGGCGTTAGTTTTAATTTTTGGGATTTTTTCTTTTTTGTAAGTATAGTCAGAGAACTAGTATTTGGGCTTTGAGGAGATGGTAAAGTCAATTAATATCAGCCGCCCAACTCACCTCATTCAATGGTTGAGATTTGTGAGTACCAACTCACCATAAGACATTAAACTCACAAGAACCCAACACTATATATATATATATATATATATATATATATATATATATATATATATATGTACTTTCTGTGCAACTTTATTTTTCCACTAATACAGCAAATATCTTGTCACAATAAGCATTAGGCTGAAAACCCAGTCACAATATCTTGTCTTTAGTGAGCATCCTCTGGCATAAAATGAAAGACCTCTTAGGGACATTTAGATTGTTCAAGCAAAAAAACCTTCAAGGTATATTTGCATTCTTATTCCTCATGATCCGAGTTTAGCCATTTGTTATTAGTGTATGCTTGTTTAAGAGTACTCATTACTTGAGTGATTTTCCTCAATGACCAGCTACATACTGTCAAGAGGTGGAATGTAGTTTTTCTAATACAAATCCTTCATATAAAAATGACTCACCCACCTTATTCATAAATGATATTTCTTCATATAACTAGGATTAGTCTACCAGTATAAGACAAGTGTCTTGTTCCACATCCCCTAATCCTAGCTACAATCCTATCAATCAGCTGAATCCCCTCATTTTCTGTCAAGTTTTTAGAAGAGATCAGATAGGACCTCTAAGATAACTCAAAGGCATATTTCCCCTTTTAAATCCCGAAGCTTGTGCAAGATTAATAAACTACTACTTTGGAGTTTATTTTGAGTTTTTGGAACATTTAATAATGTAAATATTTTGCTTAAATTAAAATTGGATTTTGTTAACGATTTAGATTGGTCAGGGGTTTCCATCACCTTTGACCTATTAATACTGTTAGACTCGATATATTTATATATTATGTATTGTTAACTTCTTTTATTTATGAATTTAGGGTTAGTCGCATAATTTTTCTTCTCTCTCATACTTTATTATATACACACACTATCCATATCAACTAACATTTCATTCTCTTTCACTTGATATATTTACTCATATTAGCATTTTTCCAGATGTATAAACAAAATTTATTTACCATTTATGTAACACTCTAAGAGATTTGATGTATGTTAAGCTGCACCACATCCGTAAATTAAGGAGCTTGTGAGAAGTTTAAAAGAGGTTATTCCCACCACATGCATTAGTAACAATGCCTTGTACTTTGGGCATAAGAGGGTATAATAAAGGGCCCAAAGGGGCACATCCGATCTTATTGGGATTGTGTTACGATGGTGGTGGGCCGGGTTGTTATTATTTATTATTCTTAACCGCATATCTCATATTTTTAACTACTCTTTCAAATATAACTTATAGATAGTTTTAGAATTCATTGTCCTTAATATAAAGCCGGTTTTTAAATTTCAATATTTCTCTAAACACGTTTTTTTTAAGTTTGAATTACCATTTAAAATTGTACATTTCAATAGCTAAATTAAAACTAACTGAAAACCCAATTCAAAACAAATGCAAAACAAAAAAAGATAATACACATCTACATTGTAACATCGAAAACATGAAAACTCCCCATTTCAACTTTTAGTTGAGAAGGAGGGTTGATGGCAATGTCTTTTTTCTAGCTCTCCATATGGTCTACAAAAATGGTCTTCCTTCAAATAATATTAGAATATTGCTAATAATGGTTTTTTATAAGAACGTTCCCCTTTTGAAAGCAAGTATAAATTATGTCCCCCAATGTAGAGATCATATAGCACATTCGTTGTTAAAACGCCTTTGGACTTGGTGAAAAACTCCACAACCTCTTGTTTTAGAGCTTCCCAACACTTATTCTTAAAGATGGAGTAAGGACGAGACACATTTTAGAAGACCCTGGATTAAGGACTCCAAATCCACATAGCATCTAAACAACCATAAAAATTAAGGTGTTTGATAAGGCTGGCCTAAAACCCGATAGCGACCCCAAGATTGCATAACCCAAATATGATCTGAAATTCGTATTAACCCCCACCAGACCATACTCGATCCGACCTCATGTTGCGCGTGTAATACGGCACTCCCTTCTTACTCGGCCAAGGTAATTGGATGATGTTACCATCTCGGTTTCACAGGATAGTACATATCATGACGTAAATCCCAAAACAATTAAGTTAGTTTATTACATGTGAAACAAAAAAAAACAATTTGAAACTCCAAATCAAAATACAACTCGACAAAACGACTCAAGAACTAAGCCCTAAGACTCAACTAATTATTTTAACTCGAATTTCGTCCGCGTCCAAACCCACCATCATGAGTAAAAAAAGAAAGCGCCATCAATCAAATACCTGCTAGAAACCTACTCACCATGTGCCGGAAATATCGTATGCATGATGGTAAAGTTACAAAACAATTGAAATACAATCATCACACATATCAGGTACCATAAATTAGCGCACCCGGTGTCATCGAGAAGCACTCCTTCTACCTACCGTTGTGCAAGCAAATAGCACACCGCCGTGTCCAGGGCACGCCCTAGACACCACGAGCTCTACCGTAGAAGGTCACCCTAAGACCCAAGTCATAAACACGGTCATTGTCTCTTCTATGGTGGGAACATGAAGAGCGACCTCCAGAGTCCATGGAGCCAATTGCCACAACCGCTCCATATAAATAACCACACCAAACACCAATACAAATCACAACACAATCAATCATCCAAACTCCAATCAACATGTCACAACCATATCACAATAAGCCTCTAAGAATCAATCACACATACATCAACTGAGTAGGATTTCTCTACCTCAAAGCAATCCAAGCATAATCATTGCCAACAATGGCTATCCGACACAAGAGCCAACAACAATGGCAATCCGAGCATAAAAATCATCAACTAACACAAGAAAGATAGAGCTAAGACTCATATTCTATAATACAATCCACCTACACAATCATAAAAATAGCAATTACTACAAATTACTACTAAAAAAGACTCATTAAGACTAATTACCTCTAATTACCATTATTTCCCCAATTCTTACACCTATTAGGTCAAAAGTCACATATTAGGTCAAATACCCCAATTCTAAACATAATAATCAATAAACAACAATCTACAATACTTTTCCCAAATTTCTAGGTCAAACTCCAACATTCCTATCAGCTAGTATCATTTCCCCCAACTCCTACTCTATCAACAATAATCTAGGTCAAGATAAGCATAAAAATCTAACATTTACAACATATGATAATCTAATACACTAATGTCATCTTAATGAACAATCATTATAAATATAAAAGAAACTTGTAAATGAGCCTATGTGGCACAATGTGGGAATAGAATGAGGGCAATCCAACTCTTTCATTCAATCTCACAATTTCAATAGTATTTCAGCTCAATGAACATCATAAACACTCTTTAAGAAAATAGCAAAACAGTAAACTCATATTCCAACCCTAATAATTAATTAAACAGTAAAATTTGTCTTCTCATCTCCCAAAAGTTACGTTCATCAATTATACCTAATAATAACAATCTGCTCTTCTGGCCTTCAAAGTTCAAATGCACTGCAAAAGCTTCTCAATTTCCAAAAAATAATGGCTCAATCAAAACAACTTGATAATACCAACAACCACAACTATTGTTATCACTATAAATTTACATACATCCAATAAAGATTTAAAATTACACCCAGATGTTGTACAAAATATCAATTATTAACCTCTTCTCCGAATTACATAACCAACCCATGTCCCTTTACTAATAGAACTCCAATTGGATCTTCTTATCGGCTATTATCCCTTGGATTAGTTTGCGCTTGAAAGTCTATTTTCCACGCAATATCCAGCAAATCTCGGACGTTGAGGTAATACCCAGATCCAAATTGCCGACGTCGGTGGGTGAGAGAGTGTTTATGATTGTGTTATACTGTTAGAAAAAATTCGATCAAGTTTGTGGATTTGTTTATTAATAGTTTTTTTGCTGCGATTATTTAGTTTCTTAAAGACCTAAGGTCTGTTATCACTTTGTTTTTAGATTTCTGTTTTGAAAATTACTTAATTTTATTAAATATGAATATTCATCTTCCTCATATTCCGGGTAGAATTCATATACATTTATACATATTTATCTCGCTTTTTGTTCATGATCTCACGTTTTTGTACAACTTATCAATTGAAGTTATTAATCTGATTAGGTTGCGCGTTGTTTTTGTTTAATTTGTGAATAATTTACTTTCATTTTGATGTTAATTTACAGGAAAACGTTTATAATTTGAATAATTAAAGTTAGCTGGAAGTGATTATTGATTAGATGTACATGAATTTCGATTGCGGAGGAGTATGGCAACGTAGCACGTGGTTTACTTGCTGTTACCGACGAGTCTTTGACGTCCAGGTTTCAATTTCAATCCAGGTATGAATCATTATCTCGGTTAAATGTAACTGAGCGGGCAGACATTCCTTATATTACTTCATGTTTGCAGAATAGCACGAGCAAAATAAGATGACATTTTTTAAATCTATTGTATCTATTATGGTGGCAAGGACTAACATTATATACGGCAACATAAATTATTGGCGTAACAGTCACGGTCACAAGCCCAGCAGAATCGTCAAGTTATTTCCTACGTACAATCATACCCAACAAGTTAATCACGTACATGATCCTCACATTATTATTTGTTGTATGCGGCTGCCAGTTAGTTTGAATGTTATTTGATTGGTTTGATCAATTAACCCTTTTACTGGACTGATTCTTCTGCATAAAAATCCTCCTACAGGTTTCGGGAGCCACATGCTCAGGTACAAAATATGTACATGTTTGTTTTTCTCACTCCAGAATTTTGTGCTTTGATCATTGCAACGTCCTCCGCCAGCGTGGATAGTAACGACAATGATCGACCAGAACGGGATGTCAATAGCGTGTCAGTGAGACTACTCGGTCGATGGTTGATAAAGAATGCGGTTGGAGAAGGTTGGTGGTTGGCGCAGATCTAAAGTTTTTGGCTATCAAGAGGGTCGATGAAGGGTTTAAAGCTCAATTAATTTACAACTAACATAATAGACAAGAATGTAAATAATTAACTTTCTTTTTGGTGTTTTTTTTAACGTAATTGATGTCTTGATGGTACTTGGATGGCTGAGCTATGATACTTTTACTATAATTTTTTATTTCAAAAGTACTCTTTAGCATTATACAACTTTTAAATATATGAGGTAGGATACTAGAAGTAAAAAATAATAAATAAGTCTTGCTTGTGACGGGGCGATCCGTCGCAAGCTTGCGACGGGTTCGGTCCGTCACAAATGAGAATTTGTGAAAAACAATAGAGTACAAGTCTAAGGAGGTGAATGACTCTTAGAAGAAGAGATAGGAAGAAAGATAAAAAAAATGATTAGTTAATGTTATTGATAGATGTTTTTAATAAAAATAATATGAGATTAAGGATATCATAATTTGTCTATTAGTTTTAGGAGAGATTATTTTAGTGGATGTGAGATCCTATCATGTTCAATACAAATACATGATTCCGTAAAAATAGGTATTAATTGATTAATATGGTTACAGTATATGATTAATTGCGTACGATTATAATACAATGTGCATGTAACAAATAAAATATACATTTTGAGTTACAATACATATAACAATTCTCATTGAAGAGGGGGTTATCCGTCTTTATTTGAAGACGGATATGTCCCATTTTAAATGAGACCAACTATTTACATATAAAGGTCAACAAAATAATCTCTCGATAATATTCTAATAGACTGTCTCTTTGTGAAATAGACATGTTAAACTGTTTTTTTAAGTCACAAATGTAGGTACACCCGAATTTGTGCAAGAGGCAATATAAGCTATTGCCTTTGACTATAGACTTTATAGCTTTAGTCATAGTATTTACACATAATATAGTTTCTTATTGAAATTTGGTACTTGTTTTTTTTTGTGGTAATGAAACTTCATACTTATTAATTACGTCCTAATTAAATATTCTCTCCTATTCAAGATAACATTCTCCCTTTTCATTTTTATCTATTAATAATACCTTCTTTTTTTTTTGGCAAACTTTTATACTTATTTTAATCACTTCACCCCACAACAAAACTCCATAATACTCTTACTTTATCTTATTTTAATCATCTCACCCTCACAACAATACCCACAATACATCCTTCTCTCCAATCACCTCACCCCTCAATAATAATAATATACAGTATCGTTTTTAATATTCATTTCACAAACTTACTGAAGAATGTTATTTAGATAAAATTAAAAACAATCCCGTGAATCTTCACGGGTGTTACACTAGTCTAACACTAATTATAACTAATTACTCATAATTACTCATAAACCTAACTTAATAAGACGATAAGATGAAATCTCAAGAATGAAGGTGAAGGTTACTTACAAAGTCTTGGAAATAGAGGAGGAGGATCTAAAATGGAGAACCCATCACAAATCCAAGGAATATAAAGGAGTAATAAAGATCTATTGGAGAGATAACAAAGGGAGATATTAGGGTTTTTGGTGAGAGTCTAAGAGGGTTTATGAGGACACAAGATCAGAGTGAAAATCCTTTTATATGAGACATGCTCCCACGCGGAGAATTAGATAACAATCCAGCGGTCCACGACAAATACTCGACCAAGTAACCCACCACTCGGTTGAGTAACACTCACTTGGTCGAGTACGTATAAACTT
The DNA here is from genome assembly GCA_022085475.1 of Heliosperma pusillum. NCBI lineage: Eukaryota > Viridiplantae > Streptophyta > Magnoliopsida > Caryophyllales > Caryophyllaceae > Heliosperma > Heliosperma pusillum. The sequence continues at coordinate 50,926 of JAIUZE010071961.1, read as the reverse complement.
GACTGAGTGCCAACAAACAGGGTCCCTACAAACATGACCGCTCGGTCGAGGGAACCCCATTAGACCGAGTCTACACCACTCGACCAAGTAGTCACCCTACTCGATCGAGTAACGCAATCACACGACCGAGTGTCCTCAACACTCGACTACCTAGTAATACCCGAGGTATTACAGCGCGAGTTATCATTACTTCCTCTAGGTGATAAGTTGTAGTTTGTATTTTGATTTCGAAATTCCCCTCATATATCTCAAAGAACGTATGCAAGTTAATGAAATAGAGTAGAGTCGTTTAGTTACCACTTGAAAAGCACAAGCACTCATTTAAATAAAAACGTTGTTTGGTTGACATGTTTTTTGGCACAATGTAGGAATTAGAGCTCCCTGGTAACTTCCAATGTCTACATAATGTCGAAAGTTTCTTACCTATACTACCCCCTGGTCATTGGAAGTTCATGTGGAATTAGATTCCTACTTGGGCAAATGATTTTGCCAAATTCACACGGATTGGATGATGGAACTTACAAGTTACTGGAAAGTTGAAATTCTTAAATCAACCGTACCAATAAAATCTTAAAAAAATTAAATCAAAAATCCGTATTTCTAATAGTAGGAGCTGTGCGTTTCATAACTCAAAATCACCCAAATTTTAATCGAACGTATTAGAAATGATCCAAAGTTATCCAAAATAATCAATTTTTTTGTCATCCATAATATTACAGCACATTAAAATAAATGGTCAATTGTCAATAAAACTACATACTCCCTCCCAACCAAACCAAAGGTAACATTGCCATTTGGGTGGTCGAGGCGTTACTTTGACCCTATTTTTCTCCATTTATACGAGACCTTTTCGTAAAAAGTATTAAATTATATGACAGGCTTTTAATAACAAATATATATATATATATATATATATATATATATAATTAGGATCTCGTGCGAACTATTTTACGGTGCGAACCGTACGAACTCATTGAGAACCATTAGATCTAATTAAATCAATGGCTTAAATTACAAATAAACAAAACCCCCAACATGGCCCTACCTGCTACCTCTCATCTTCTCTCGCATATCCATTTACTTAATAGTCAACAACGACTCACAACCACGGTCAACGCCGACGCCGCCGGTGACTCACGCTGACAACGTTTTCCTGGTGTCTCCTCCGTCGGCATCCACTTTTCATCATCACGCCTTTTTATTCTCCTCTCCAACCACCGTTCGTCACTCCTCGGCGGCTCGACGCCGACGTACGACCACTCAGATGCTAAAAAATTCTCAATAGTATCCTTTTAAATCATAGCATTGTTTACTTATAGATCTGGCTTTTAAATCTTCGTTTTTGATGTCGACGGTGGTGGCTAAGTTGGCTGAGTGATTGTGCGACGATGAGGAAAGATAAAATGGAATAGGTGACGCTGGAAAAAAAAAGACTGTGATCAACGTGTTTGTCGGAGTTGTGCCAGACGATTGATTTACAACTATTAGCCCAATCTATTCATTCTATATAACTAATTAATAATTAGGATCCAGATAAGGGAGAAATTAAATTAAAGAAAGAAATGAAGAAGAATTTGAACTTGAAACTCCAATATCATAACCAAATAAGGAGCTACCAACCGATGCGATCACACGAGCTATAATTATACAAGTATTATAAATGAAATGTAAGAGAGGTGAACAATGATGAATGGAAGTGGGGATGTATTTAGTATTAGTACAGCCTATAAGTGGTTGTATTTAGCATTCCTATATGTGCTACACTTTAAAATTGTTGATATATTTAGTTACTTGTTTTGTTTTATTTGATTTCTTTAACTTGTTAGATACAGTTTTTTAAATTGTTAGCTACATATTTGTACTTTGTTAGATATATATTTGTACTTTGTTAGATACATATATTTAATCTACTAGATACATATATGTAGGTTGTTAAATACACTCATTTAAGTTGCTAGATACATATTGTTAGCTTGTTAGATACACTCTTTTAAATTGCTAGATACATACATGTAGTTTGAATACACTCATTTAGATTACTAGATACTCCATTTGTCCCGGTCAATTGTTGTCTTATTTCTTTTTTGGGTGTCTAAGTCAATTATTGTTATTTATATATTACTATGTTAAGAAGATTTTCTATAAGAAACGTTATACTTGTTTGGGAGTATTGGTCACTTGTCTTCCACCGAGTATCACCACAAATGGTCTCATACTCTTTCCTTGGTCTTTGCGCCAAAATAAAAATACAACAATTGACCGGGGCGCGCGGAGGGAGTGCATATCTTTATTTATTAGATACATTCATGTAAAATACTAGATACGTATCTTTAGTTTGAATTGCTAGATACACTCCTCTAAGTTACTAGATACATATCGTTATCTTGCTAGATACACTTCTTTAAATTGGTAGATACACTTCTTTAAATTGCTAGATACACTCATTTAGATTAGTAGATACATATATTACGCTTGTTAGTGTAACTTGCTAGATACACTCCTTTACATTAGTAGATACATATATTTAACTTGTTAGATACATTTCTTTAAGTTACTAGATACATATCTTTAGTTTGCTAGATATATCTCTTTAAATTGCTAGGTAAATGCATGGAACTTGCTTGATACACGCTTTTAAGTTACTAGTTACATATCGTTAGCTTACTATATACACTCCTTTAAGTTATTAGATACGCTCCTTTAAACTGGTAGATACATATCTGTAGCTTGCTAGATACACGCCTTTAAGTTACTAGTTACATATCATTAGTTTGCTAGATATGCTACTTTAAATTGGTAGATACATATATGTAATTTGCTATATACACTTCTTTCAATTACTACATACATATATTTACCCTGCTAGATACACTTTATAAAATTACTAAAAACATAACTTTAGCTTGTTCATTGAAAATTATTTTCTAATATGGTAAACATGTTGAGTAAACAAATATAAAATCTCATTGAGATAAAAAATCAACGCTTATATCAACTTACATCACATTTTCGCGAGACTTTTAACTATATAATAATAATACTATTAAGTATAGTGATTCCTTGTCAAGTTATGCTTGTCATTTTTCTGAGATCTACTAAGAATACTACACAAAGAGTTAGATCACATAATTACTTAGAAATGTATCATAGAAATTTTAGCATCACAAAAACCTGTATGGAATCACACGACACTAGCAACCACTACCTATGATTCAACTCATTAAGCACCACGACTAATCACCCAACATTACTTATGATTTAATTTCACTTAGTTTTTCAAATCCCTAATTTTTTTAACCCACCAGCACTAGCCGTCACCTACATCGATCAGTATGCAGTATACATGCCGTGAAATTAACCGAGTCGGGAAACAGCTTCACCACTCTAATTGACGTTTATCCTCGCAGTTACTCTCGTTTCCTTCTAATTTCGAGTTATTTTATAGATCTATAAAAATTGAAAAAAAATTTCAAAAACCAAACGCCAACGGCAGACCTGTCGGAAAAGTTCACAGAAGAAAATGTTCGAAAGTGCACGGTGGTTCATCGGCGGCGTTAACTAGAAGGTCTGATGGTGCGTCTGCGTAAGGGTGCAATGTGCTCCGGCAAGGGTATCGGCGACGAATGGGTTGTGGTGGTGGATAAGGATTAGACAGTGTACCAGTGTAGGGTAAATGAGAATATGTGGGGTACTATTAGTTTTGGGGGAGAGACGAATAAATAGAAGTTTTTATTTTAAATTTGGCTGTGTACGTAGAAAAGTCTCCTGACTATATAGTTCATACAGTTCGCACCGTACTTTAGTTCGCATGGGATCCCGCCCCTATATATATATATATATAGAGAGAGAGTCAGGTTCAGGTAAGTCCCTTAATTTAGGTGAGTCCCTAAGTCCTTATCTAGACCATTAGATTTAACAAATCAAAGGTCAAGATTAAAACAAAAAAACAAGGGATGATATAAAACCATCCAAAACACAACCAAACCCTAATCACTTCAACAAAACCTACCCACTTTTTCTCTCACTTCTCTCTCTTCCTCTCATTTCTCTACAATTTCAGATTTAAACCCACCACCACCAAGCTCACCACTACCACCACGTCCCTCAGCCTCCCTCATACACTCCTCCTCTCCCGTCGGCCTCCCCGGCTTCCCTCTCCCCGTCTGCCACCTCGACCTCCCTCCTCCACCACGCCTCCTGCCTGCTCCTCCTCCTCCCGCGGCGCTCCTCCTCCTCCTCCCGCTGCGCTCCTCCTCCTCCTCCACGTCCCTCCTCCTCCTCCTCCGACGACCCTCCTCCTCCGACGACCCTCCTCCTCTCTTCCTCCACTCGCCGGCTTCTCTTCCCTCCACCTGCTCAATTTTTTTTTAGATATGTTTTTTTTTTATATTTTCTATGGTGGAGTTGTTGTTCGTGGTGTTTGGTTTAGAGAGCACGGGATTCGGTGACTGTGGTGGCGGTTTGTGGGCTTCATTGATGGGGTGGCTGTTGGTGGTTTTGTTATTGGTTGGGGCCGCCTTTAACTAAAGTTACACACAAAACTGACCAAAGTTACACAAAAACTGACCAAAGTTACAGCAAAACTGACCAAAGTTACACAAAAACTGACTAAAGTTACACAAAAACTGACCAAAGTTACACAAAAAGTGATAACAGTTACACAGAAACTAACAAAAGTTATACAGGAATTGACCAAAGTTACATAAAAATTGACTAATGTTACATAAAATTCTATAAATTTAAATTAGTAGATTGAAAAATGAACTAAAGTTACATAACATTAGATTAAAGTTACATAAAAATTTAGAGAAGTTACGTAACATTGGAATTAAGTTACAATGTCACATAAAATTTAATAAAATTTGCCTAAAGTTAATTAAAAATTGAAATTCCAAATCAAATTATCTTCTATAATTTCATATTTTAAAGAATTTAGAACTTTAAAAAAACTAAAGTTACATTCGTAAATCATTACGGTTACACTAGTAAAACACTAAAGTTACATTCAAATTGTGTAACTTTGTGTAACTTTACTCTTTTAAAAGTGTAATTTAAGTCTTTTGTGAGTTTTTTTTTGGTCATACTAATTTCAATTTATATAATTTGAAGTAATACTAGTACAATTTTTTGTCACTTATGTCCAACTTTATGTAACTTTACACCAGTTTCAAATAAATATTAGGCAAATTGGTGTAACTTTAGTCCGTATGAGTGTAACTTTGGTACGACTTTATGTAACTTTAAGACGACTTTATTATTAAGTTTAGTCAAGGCGATGTTACTTTACGAACAACAACAACCTCCCACCACCACCTCCTACCACCACCTACAATAACACCACCACCAACCACCAACACCTAACATTTCACCCTTTTTTCACCGTCGAGGACACACCACCGCCACCGCCACCGCCACCGCCACCCACCACAGCATCCCCATACCAATTCAGATTTGGAGAAAAAGGAAAAAAAAACCAACAACAACCACGACACAAATCTGAGGAAAAAAAAAAGCACAATCCCTACCTCCCTTCACTCCACCACCCACGACCCATATTTGAACAAAATACCTGACAACAACCCAACACCAACGACACAAATGTGTGCAAAAAAAAAAAGGAGATGAGGCGGCGGCAGAGAGGGAGGCCGAGGGAGAATGAAGATGAAGGAGGCGGCAAAGGGAGGAGGCCAAAGGAGAAAGAGGAGGTAGGCGGAGGAAAGGGCGGCCGAGGGATGCCGGGGTGGTGGCAGTAGCCGGTTATGGTGAAGGTGGAGGGAGTTGTAGAGAGATGAGAGGAAGAGAGAGAAGTGAGAGAAAGACAGAATGTTTGAAAGACTAATTAGGGTTTGTGTGGGATTTGGAAGCTTTTATATTAGCCCTTGTTTTTGTGTTTTAATCTTAACCCTTCATTTGTTAGATCTAATGGTTTAGATTAGGACTCATGGACTCACCTAAGAAAGGTGGACTTACCTGATTCTATTTCTATATATATATATATATAAATTGCATCCAATGAGTCCACATATCTTAGGTGAGTACGTCCCGTGAATAAAGACCATTAGATCTTATGATGAATGAGTGACTGAGATTGAATCTCCCATAATATAACTGCCATATAAATACCTCAATTACTAGCTGTGTTCATCATAATTGCTTTTCACTTTCTCTCTCTAAATCACATCTCTCTACCTCTGCTTTTCCTCTGTTATACGACTTCATCAGTTCTTCATCCCTGGAAATTAAACCTCAATAATTCAATTTCTGATTCATTCAATTTCTTCTTCATTCATCAGCAACTTCCACATATTAATTCAATCGCGAATTTATCAGCAATTGACTCTCAATTCAATTTTCAATTTTGCAGGACTTTTTGTTTCCTCGTTTTGCATGTCAATTTCCGATCCTTATTTCAGTCCTATTTGATATTGCTTTCATATTTAGTGTTTTTAATTTCTTCATTACTACAATGGCGACAAATTATAGCGAATTCCCCTTACCTACAGGTATATTCCTTCCTCACTTCCTTCCGCTCTTATTTTCAATTTCTTGATTTTATGTTAGTTTCTTTTTAAATGATCACTGTCATGATTTCGCACTTTAGGACGTTTCTTAATTGTCGTTACTTTGCTTTTCAATTTTATCTTGGTTTTGTTCAAGCGAATTCGCAGTTTTTTTGCTTTTCACATCACACTATTACACGTTTATCGAACACTTTCTAAATATGAATTTTCTTTACACTTCCGCTTTCGTGCCATCTGTATCCTGTTTCTTTTTTCGCCTTTAATAGTAACATTGCTACTGTATTATGTCTACCAGTTCAGTACCATACTGTTACCGTATCGTTGTAGCCGTAAAACACTGCTGCCTATAATGTTTTCACTTGCGCAACATATTGCCTTACTGTCCCAGTGTTACTGTACCATTGTTACTATACCAACACCGCTGTATTATCAGTTATTTGTTGTTCTATTTTCACACCTTTTGCGTTTTTACATGGACAATAATCTTTTATTTTCCCTTTTGCCTTACAGAGTCCACCAGTGTCAATACAGTCCATTTGACACCAATCATACAACACGCTCACACTGCCCAATCAGATAATCAACTTGTTCTCCCTCATACTCCTAAGGGAAGCGAGCAATGGATTAGAGTAGTTGAGAGTAAGTTCACTCCAACAGTTGGTACAATCTTCCCCTCACTTGAGGCAGGTATAGAGTTCTATAATGTTTATGCTCGGGCATGTGGATTTACCCCTAGAAAGTACACTGCCAAAACTATTAGAGGTGGTACAACATACCAGAAATTCATTGTCTGCAATCGTCAAGGGTTCAGGGGAAATAAACAAAGGCTACGTTATGACACTGTCAATGACGACAGTAATGGTGAGTCTGTTAAACGGAAAGTCAAGATTACTAGGATTGGCTGTAAAGCAGCTTTAAGATTTGCACTTGTTGCTGGGCTTACGGGTCCTGCTATAATTGACGAGTTTCGTCAATGTCATAATCATCGGCTGACCTCCGTTTCTAATCGAGATCTGGAAAAGCTTTCAAGATCACTTGACATATTCCAGAAGCAACTTATTCTGGACAATTCAAAACTGAATATTGGGGCTGCCAAGACTTTTGCTATGTGTAAAGAGTTTGCGAAGGGGTACGAAAATATCGGTGCTACCGTGACTGATTTCAAAAACTTCCAGCGAGACATCAAATGCTATATAGGGCAAAGAGATGCTGATCTCTTCCTTTCTCGTCTTCAAAAGCTACAAGCCACTGGAAAAGGATTTTACTTTGCATATCAAGCTGATGCATCAAACTGCCTGTCAAGGGTTTTTTGGGCTGATTCAATTGCAGTGCGGAACTACTCACGATTTGGGGATGCCGTTAGTTTTGATCCCACCTACGGCACAAATAAGTATTCCATGGTGTTTACACCATTCACCGGAGTTGATCACCACAGAAAATCAATCTTCTTTGGTGCATGTTTGCTGACAGATGAAAGTGAAGATTCCTTCACATGGACTTTTCAGCATTTTATGAATGCAATGGGTCACAAGGAGCCCCAATTCATTATCACTGATCAGTGTCTTGGAATAAAAAATGATGTCCCTGCAGTTTTCAAAAACGCACGCCATCGTTACTGTATGTGGCATATAACTGAAAAGGTCACAGACAAGGTGGGTTCAACTCTTTGCAAAGACACTGACTTCTTGTCCCGCTTCAATTCTGTGGTGTGGGACTCTGATTTGGACCCGTCAGAGTTTGAGGAGAAATGGCACCTCCTTATTTCAGATTTCAATCTTCAAGACAACAAATGGCTTAAAATCAAGTTCGTCGAACGACATCGTTGGATCCTTGCCTACCATCGTGACATTCTGATGGGCTGCATATTACGAACAACACAGAGATCTGAGAGCGCCAATTCATTTTTTAAGCGATATGAGAATCACTTTGGCACCCTCGTGGAATTCTGGATACGGTTCGAAACTGCCATGGACCAACAACGGTACAATCAAAAGTGTGCTGATCATGATAGTGACAGGTCATTCCCTGTCACGGAAACGAAGATACGATTAGAAAAACATGCTGCTGCTGTCTACACACACTCTGTGTTCTACGTCTTTCAAGAGGAAATAAAGTCTTCTATAACATGTGGTGTAAGTGACTTTGCAAAGGAGGGCGATGTAAGGATAATTGGTGTCGAAGATGCTGAAACAAACAAAACTTATCAGGTTAAATTCAATCTTTCAACCACAGATGCTACCTGCATTTGTAAACTTTTCGAAAGAACCTGATTAGTTTGCAGACATATTATCTGGGCATACACCGGGAAAGGAATTAATCAAATCCCAAGCAAGTACATATTAGGTCGTTGGACGGACGAAGAATTCTCATTCACCTGACAGGTTTGCATCTAATATTATTATTCCTTACAGTAACATGTTACAAATTCTCAATGTTACAGTTTCATTTTCCCGTCTAATGTTATTATTCCTTACAGTAACATGTTTCCTTAAACAAATTTTTATTGTTTCAAATACAGGTTTGATTCCAATGGTAATATCATGGAGGATTCTGATATGGCTCACTCTGGTAAGACTAATTTGTGGAAACATTGGGCAGAATTCAACGCAACAGTTACCGTTCTCAATACTTTGAAAGATGATCACATGAATGAGTTAGCTACACTTCTTGTTCAGTTCCGGGAGAAATTCTCGCTCAATGTTCCACAACTTACAAAAGAACAAGAAATTGAGATGTTGTTGGGTTGCACTGCCTCATACGAGATAAATGTTCTGCCACCAATAAAAGCACACAACAAGCATAGCGGTAAAAGATTGACCTCGGCAAAAGAACAATCCATTGCAAAGGCAGCAAAACCAAAGAGACTGTGTGCGTACTGCAATAAAAAATCTGACCATGACAAGAGAACTTGTCCTCTTCGCATTGCTGATGAAGCTGCAGCAAAATCAACTACAACAAAGAAGTAGTACAATACTGTAACGCGATTACGGTTAAGATGTTACAGTTCACCTTGTTACAGTTACTTACGATTGAATAAATTGAATTTGGAACAATGTAGTTCTGTTCAACTGCAATACAGGCTGTTAAAGACTCATATATTTTTCTACGTACCAAGATTTGTTACAGTAACAATATCAGTTTTGTCGTCTACGTTCATATTATCTACAACATAGCAATTTTTTGAAGTTTAACATAAATTTTTTATCAATGTGCATAGTAACAGTATCACTTTTACCACTTGTTACCATCATAAGGAAAAGGGTTTAGGGTTGGATTAGGCGGCTCCGTGAAGCGGTGACGCCTAATCCAACCCTAAACCCTTTTCCGTCTTCTTTTTAGGTTAGTTATTACCCTCTTTTAATGTCGGCCACGACAGGGTATCACTCGTCCCCTCCTAGGGTTTAGTTTTGGCTTTTGCATTACGAATTAATATTATAAGGAAAAGGGTTTAGGGTTGGATTAGGCGGCTCCGCGAAGCGGTGACGCCTAATCCAACCCTAAACTCTTTTCCGTCCTCTTTTTAGGTTAGTCATTACCCTCTTTTAATGTCGGCCACGACAGGGTATCACTCGTCCCCTCCTAGGGTTTAGTTTTGGCTTTTGCATTACGAATTAATATTATAAGGAAAAGGGTTTAGGGTTGGATTAGGCGGCTCCGCGAAGCGGTGACGCCTAATCCAACCCTAAACTCTTTTCCGTCCTCTTTTTAGGTTAGTCATTACCCTCTTTTAATGTCGGCCACGACAGGGTATCACTCGTCCCCTCCTAGGGTTTAGTTTTGGCTTTTGTATTACGAATTACTATTATAAGGAAAACGGTTTAGGGTTGGATTAGACGGCTCCGCGAAGCGGTGACGCCTAATCCAAACCTAAACCCTTTTCCGTTCTCATCATAAGGAAAAGGGTTTAGGGTTGGATTAGGCGGCTCCGCGAAGCGGTGACGCCTAATCCAACCATAAACCCTTTTCCGTCCTCTTTTTAGGTTAGTCATTACCCTCTTTTAAAGTCGGCCACGACAGGGTATCACTCATCCCCTCCTAGGGTTTAGTTTTGGCTTTTGCATTACGAATTACTATTAAAAGGAAAAGGGTTTAGGGTTGGATTAGGCGGCTCCGCGAAGCGGTGATGCCTAATCCAACCCTAAACCCTTTTCCGTCCTCATCATAAGGAAAAGGGTTTAGGGTTGGATTTGGCGGCTCCGTGAAGGGGTGACGCCAAATCCAACCCTAAACCGGTTTCCGTCCTCTTTTTAGGTTAGTCATTACCCTCTTTTAATGTCGGCCACGACAGGGTATCACTCGCCCCCTCCTAGGGTTTAGTTTTGGCTTTTGCATTACGAATTACAATCATAAGGAAAAGGGTTTAGGGTTGGATTAGGCGGCTCCGCGAAGCGGTGACGCCTAATCCAACCCTAAACCCTTTTCCGTCCTCTTTTTAGGTTTGTCATTACCCTCTTTTAAAGTCGGCCACGCCAGGGTATCACTCGTCCCCTCCTAGGGTTTAGTTTTGGCTTTTGCATTATGAATTACTATTATAAGGAAAAGGGTTTAGGGTTGGATTAGGCGGCTCCGCGAAGCGGTGACGCCTAATCCAACCCTAAACCCTTTTCCGTCCTTTTTTTAGGTTAGTCATTTCCCTCTTTTAATGTCGGCCACGACAGGGTATCACTCGTCCCCTCTTAGGGTTTAGTTTTGGCTTTTGCATTACGAATTACTATTATAAGGAAAATGGTTTAGGGTTGGATTAGGCGGCTCCGCGAAGCGGTGACGCCTAATCCGACCCTAAACCCTTTTCCGTTCCGTTTTAAATACGATGTTCCCCTCTTAAATGAACGACAATATTTAACAAATGACTGTACCATCTTTATACTAATGTTTGTTCTCTTTAGGATAGTTTGCTTTTAAATGCGACGTTGCAGTCTTAAATGTTGATATTGTATCGCGCCTACTATTTATGTATTACTGTAACTGGCACTTCATTAGTGTTTCTTTTTCATAAGTTCTCGCACAATCAATATTAGCATTAATCTGATTAATAAAAAAAAAAGCAAATTTCATTACTTAGGAAATTACAACATTACTTGGAACATAAAATGAAATTACAAACAAACAAACAAACAAACAAACATAGTTTTTTACTTGGAACATAAAATGAAATCAACCCTTAGCCTTACTTAACCCTAAAACTGTAACAACATTACTTAGGCCCTTTTGGGGCGTTTGTTGATAGGACCATGGACACTGCTTTCACCTTCTAGCAGTTCTTCTTTAAGAATTTTTTTGTAACCCTCCATCATTTCCATAGCCTTCACAACCACATGCCAATCTACATAAATGGAAGGGTTGGCTTTAGTATATGCCTCCCTTAAAGCATTAACACCTAGGAGAAACTGGCGATCCATATCAGCTTCGTTGTATTTGTTGTCTTTAGCTATTTCTAGTTGCCTAACAATAGAGACTTTCTCAGCCTCCAAAAATTTCAGATGCGCTTCAATATCTTCATTCTTTCTTTTCATCTGCTCGAATTTTTGGTGAAGCGCTTCTTCACGTTCTTCAATTTCTTCTAGCCTAGCAAGGGCTGGGATAAGTTCCTCTAGAAATGCATCTCTTTGACCTACTGCTTCTTTTAGGTCGAATTGGGTATCTGCAAGCATTTTCTGTATCTGGTCCATTTTTTTGGACGCCTTCTTTCTACATCAGTGAACACAAAATAAATTATAAGAAACATAACTGTAGCATTGTTACTACAGTAACACCATTACAGTAATATGAAAACGATTAAAACAGTTAGCAAAGTTATTATAACATAATAAGGCAAATTAGTGCATATAAAGCACTTGCAATATTTTTACTAAAAGAACAAAAAAAAAGAATGGAAACCTTTGCAAGTAAGGAAAACTTCTTGTTTCTTTTTTTGGCTTTTTTTGTTTTCTTAGAGCAATGTTAAAAAACTGAAAACTTATGAGAGTATTTATAGTGTTTTTGGAATATAAACAGTTTTGTTTTGTAATTCAAATGGTTAAACTGATTTGAAACTTTCAATAAACTGCTCATCTTACCTTCTCCACGTTGCAATTAACTACTCATGTTGCAATTAACTGCTCTCCACGTTGCATTAAACTGCTATTCACAATGATTAAAAAAAAAAGTAAACTACTAAAATACAGTAACTGTCACATTGATACAGTATTACGTGCACGCTACTGTAACTGTCACAGTGATACAGTAACATGAATCATTATAATTTAGAACAAATCTCTAATACGTATTTTAAATAAACCTGATCTTCAGTTAACAAGTCACCCAAATATTTCTTAATCTTAACCGACTAAAATACATCACTTTTAATTGAGATGATAATTTGTTGTGTAACTAACAAAAACAAAATACTGTAATTGTGTTTTAACAAACACAAATACTACTATATTAAAATCATTGTCACATACATAAGGTTTTACAGCTACTGTAACAGTGTTACATAGACACTATCACAAGCATACTGTAAAAAAGACACAAGGTTCATATTGAAAATACAGCAACGTAGTCATAGTTTTACATTCACATTGTTCATAATAAAAACACAACATCATCACTTGTTTATGAATCTAGGACGAAGGATAGGCAATTCGGTGTTGATCTTTTTCGGTGCCTCCCGAACCTCTTCATCTCTGTCCTCCTGTTCATCTTCAGTTGTGTTACCTTTCTTTTCTTTAAGAGCTTTTCTCTTTACTTGTAGGTCAGGCCAAATAATCTTCTTTTTTCCCTTGAAAACATGCACAGCTTCCAACAACTCTGTCCTTATTTCATTGATGTCAGCTAATAGCAAACACCCAACTATTTGCGCACAATATGCCCGGCGAGCTAACTTGCTTTCAAGTTTAAATCGAAACGTTAGTCCCATAAAGTTGGCAACAGTCATCATAAGGAAACATGCCGACTCTTCATCATTGGAAATCCGTGACTGCCACTCAAACTTAACATTTACAACATCGAAATGGACCAAATCATCTGCCCTCTGGTCGCCATAACTGTCCATATAGTCAACTAAGCAAGAAGTCTGAAAACAAAAAAAGTCCATCAAATTTTTACGGTGTAAAACCGTTACCTTAAAAATTTATTGAAAAAATAAGGCAAAATTCTCAATGGACTTACTACTGCCTTTGCAATCTGATAAGTTTTCGAGGACTCCCATTCTGCATATGATTGATTGTCAAGGACACTAACCTCATCGTTAAAAAAGTTAATACAGACGCAAAAGTAGTGATTGTCGGCTTTACAAGGAAAGAAAATGAGGGCGGCGTCAAGTATGCCAGTTATCTTGTTTGACAACTTTAAGAAATTCTCCCAACATTCATACAATTCTGTTATCAGTTGTTCTGGATCACTTTCCGATTGCATCACAGCATTTAAAAGATTATGTATCACAAAACAGAGATTAATTTGAAGTTGTTACACCATATTTTCAAATTGGCCTGAACAAAACGTGTTAAATGAAAGGCTTACTATGTGAAGTATTCCAAAGTACAGTGAAACTAGAGCCTTCACGCGCGAGCGTGTTCTGCTGTACTTAATTTGATTTAAGAGGAGAGACCAACATTCTACCACAATCTCCTTTGAATGAAATTTTGGCTGTACCGAGAGGAGATCTTCTCTTGTTAACTTCATTGTTCCTCTAAAGACAGCGAGGGTTTCACTGTTACATCATAGACGAGATAAGTCAATATTCTACACAGTCAAAAGGGTTACCGTCACAGTGTAACAGTATCAGTGTTACAGTAACAACATTGCAACTGGTGGATTTTAAGCTAAAGTAATAGTCCGCAATTAAAAAATACTTGATACCTTTTCTCCGGATAGTCATCATTGATGAATGCATAATCAAGTACCTCCCTTCTCAGATTAGATGTGGTCGACAATAGTGTCTGATTTATTCTCATAAATTAAGACACTAGGAATAAGTCATTGTCAATAGGACCACAGTCTAGAGAACATCCCATATCAGCATCATCAAGGGATTTCATTTTTACCTCCTCGCCTACTTCAGGTAATTTAAAAGTAACCTTCTTTTTCGAGGGTTTATGAGCAACCGACTTCTTCCTCACCCCCTTGATACATGAATGAATCTCCTTCTCACTACGTTCCTCCTTTGCCAACATAACTGCTGCTTCAACTGTCTCTAGAGCCAACAACATCACCTCTTCCTCCTTCCTTTGGTGCAGCAGTTTTTCCTTCAACTCCCCCTTTGTTTTGTTGAATTCTAAAATTTTAGTGAGAACATCAGCCCGCGATTCGTTCAAGTCACTTAGGACCAGTGTCGCACAGATTTCAGCATGGTACAGTATTCTTTGTTGTGCGTCATTCAGGCCACAATCAAAGACTGTCCCCGTGTAGAACATCATCTGCAACATCATGAAGCAGCCGCAATCCACGTTATAGTCATTGTTCTGCCATTTGAACTTGACGTTCTGAATTGGGTAATTTTCCACTTCAGAACCTTTTTCAATACCAAGCTGGATCAACAACTTGCCCATAATATTTGTCTAACATAAACAAGTAACATCGTTACTGTAGTGACTGTTTAAATCATTTAAGTCAATAATTAGTATAAAGGTAGAGGAGACTTACAGCTATCCTTGCCATCTTTACTTTTCGCGACCTGGCATAGTACTGTTTGTTGTCGAGATAATCAACTTTCTTTGAAATGAAATTTATACAAGCACAAAAAAAGTGCTTCTCAAGGATGAGAGGAATGAAGATCTGCAATGACATGTATTAGATAAACAGTTTCATACTCTTTTCAGACTGAGAAAAGAAAAAAATAGTATCTGTAACACTGTGACCATTTCACTGTCAAAATGGAGTGGATTCATGCACATTTTGCTCCAGTGTTTGAAGGGCTCCAAAACTCTTCTCACAAATATGTCACACTAACATCTTTTGGAGCAAGTAAACTCTCCAAGGGTCTCTAAAAAAATAGATGCACACATTAAAGTAAGCATCGATAAATTCAATTTTACCAGAGTTGTTTGTAATAACTTACGGCATGGTTCAGGCCTAAGAATATCCTGGAAGGTGTATCACTTGCTAACTTCCGAAATGTCATTTCATTTAGCATGACTGACCAACATTCAATCACATGTGTAACTATAAGATTTGAAGTAGCTAATGACAGCATATCTTCCCTTGATAAGAAGTTATTTAATCCATAGGTAGCCAGCCTTTGCCTGTTATATAAATTGGAAGATAATTCACCAAAAACTTTTTAAAGAGTAACGATGTTACAGTAACGTTAAAACATCATCAATGTAGCGTAAAAACTACTTCAAAACAAAAGTAAATTTAATACTGTAACATATTCAATAAAGCCTTGCGTTGTAAATAAATAAACAGACAACTTACGATTTTTCCAGGTCCTCATCATCGTGAAGGAAACAATAATCAATTATTTCCTTCCTTAACGAAAGCAGATGCTCCATCAACTGCTCTTGCTCAATCATAGTGCTGGACACGAGTATTAGATCCAATGTCGGTTCACCACAATCTAATGTGCAGCCATAACAGGGATCCATTATGCGCATCCACTCTTCAGTTGAATCTGAATGTAACAAATACCTGTCACCTGTTAGTTCCTCATAATCGGGCAATAAGACCTCGCTGCTACAATCGTCAACATAGTCAACTTCACCACCGTCGTCAACTATATCAACTTCATCGTCATCATCATCTCCATATCCAACCTGACTGCCCTGACTGGTAGCATCTTCAGCTGTCTCAACATCCCCATTCTCGGATTTTACGTCTTCCTCACCGATTTTCTCATCCACATCTTCTTCTTCCACTGTAACATTGTTTTCCCCATTGCCCTCAGTTGAAACGTCTTCCTCATTTTTATCATCAGCTTCCTCCTCCGCACCTTGTTCATTGCCTTCAGCAGTGGCATCTTCTTCTTTGGCATCACCAGTGCCCTCCACTTTTTCGTCTTTATCATCAGCGTCTTCCTCTTCTCGTTTACCCTTTGGTTTATCATCACCGGGTTCTTTGTCATCACCTCCACGTCTTTCTTCTTCCTCGTCATCATATTCCCTTTCATCTGTATCAACAATAATTAAATATCAATAATTATCATATGTAAGTGTAATATCAATACAGTAACAATGTTACTAATTTGCCTTTACCTGTTGCTTTTTCATCCGCCTCGCCAGTAGAATTTTCACCACCCTCACTTGTTTCTTCTTCATCACCATCAGCACTTCCATCTTCATCACCATCTTCATCAGCACCAGCACTCCCATCTTCATCAGCACCAGCACTGTCATCTTCATCACCGTCACCTGTTTCTTCTTCATCAGATTCATCATCATCATTCCCCTTCTCTGTTTCGCCATCATCAGCCTCCTCATCATCATTTACCTCCTCTTCGTCACCCTCCTCTTACTCACCCTCCTCTTTCTCCCCTTCCCCTTCACCCTCATCCTCTTCATTGATATCCACTTCTTCATCAGCCTCGTCTCTATCGTCCTCCTCCTCTTCATTAGCCTCGTCTTCATCAGCGTCTTCATCAACATCCCCTTCACTCATCTCATTTTTGTCAACCTCTTTTGCATAACCCTCATGTTTATCAACGTCATCATCGTCATCATCATCATTGTCATCATTGTCTTCCTCGCCATCCCCCTCATCTTCTGTACTTTCATCAGTCTTGTCCTCGGCATTGTCATCATCTTTGATTTCATCCTCCACTGCAAAATGATGATATTTATTGCTTTTTAAATCTTCTAAGACCTCAGAAACAATAGAGTTGGACCTTTCCGAGTCTCCAACAGCAGTAGTTTTCCGAACTTTCAGGCTTGGAAATGCTTTCAACTTTTTACTGCTTTTTGAACTTGTAAATACTGGAAAGTCATTGGCTCTCCTCTTCAATGCTACAGCCTTTCTGACCACGTCATCTGTATAACTACGGTAGATAGGCTTTATCACTGACTTCCCAACCTTCTTTGTTTCGAACACTGCCAATCGTTGCAGAATTGACTGGTGAACGAGGTCTGAATCCCTTTTAATCATAAGCAGCATCAGATGTGTATCCTAAGCAGATACACAACAGGAAAAAAAATTAGAAATCAAATTCAAATATAATAACAAGGTTACAGAAATTAATTACGAAAAACCACTCACATCAAGAGCTTTTTGCTTCAACTCGTCATCTGTTTCAATGCCAGGAAACTTTTCCATCAATATGCAATCCCTTCCTTCATCATCTTTATGACAAAAAACCTCAGCTTTGTGCTCCTCACACTGCTCAGGATCTGTATTTTCGAAATTCAGCAACATATTAATGTTGATACAAAGATACAGAAATATCGTTGTTGTAATAATGTGACTGTAATAGTATTAGTAACTGTGACACCATTATCAGTAAATAGGCTTTTTTATACCTTCAAAAGGCAATCCAGAGTGTTCACAGATTGGGTAGTCTGTTTCTGTCATGTCACTGTCCCCTAGATAACCGAGTCTTGCCTCTTCGTTCACTCTTTTTAAAAGCTTTGTATCTGACCAGTGTTTGATCAGAGGTAAC
Source organism: Heliosperma pusillum (assembly GCA_022085475.1). Classification (NCBI taxonomy): domain Eukaryota; kingdom Viridiplantae; phylum Streptophyta; class Magnoliopsida; order Caryophyllales; family Caryophyllaceae; genus Heliosperma; species Heliosperma pusillum. The sequence continues at coordinate 32,836 of JAIUZE010071961.1, read as the reverse complement.
TCGGTAGGCTGGATTTCACCATTGAACTCAAACCGGTGAAGGTAGGCAATAATGAGCACTACGATACACCCACATAGATTTTTAACTCCCTTCTCTAACGCTCGAATACCCTCAGCTAACTTTTCCATGACATACTTGGACCAATTATATTGTTTGATCTTCTTAACATCTTCCACCGCCTTCAACAACTTGAAATCAACAGAATATTTTGGAGTCGGTGATAAAAATGTAGATAGTGCATACAAAACAAACACCTGCTTGAACTCATCACCACAAGCACCCTTATTATCCGTAAACCACTTTGACACCATATTAAGTGGTATGTTCTCAATACCATTGATGTTGAACTTCTTTCTCCATTTCTGTTTTAAAAGAGTATCCTCAGTCAACGCCGAGCGACCAGTCGTGGTTAGCTCTACATCATTACCCTAAATCGGAAGTTTAAACATGTCGCACACGTCAAAGTGTGAGAGGACAAACTCCTTTGTATCAGAAACTTTTACCTTGTAGTTTTCATCATCAAAAGCCTCAATAAGGAGGTCAATTAGGCCCTTCGGCACTACTGTTATCTCCATATGCAGTAGTCCCCCAAACCCAATTTCTCGAACAACCCTCTTTTGTTGTCCAGATAGCTTTGCCATAACATCAACTAATGACTGAGCCCTGCATCTGTTATTGTATTTATCCGGCATGTCATAAAAATTATATATTAGCACCATATAAGATTAAAATAACAATGTTTCTCCAACAAAACAGCAGTAAGAATGTAACAGTAATAAGCTTATTGTCACAAGGTTACTGTCCCAACGTTACAGGGACATTAAACTTTAAACATAATATTTTTAACAATATATTTCACGCTAGTCTAAACATGTTGGAACAAAACAGTAACACAATTACGGTATAAGAGATACTTTGTGATAATTTTTGCAGGGCAATATATTCAATGTTGGTTTAACATAGTTACATACTTTTTGGAGATAACTTCTTCTTCTTCTGCTTTAATTTCCTTCACAGACTTCACCAGCATCAATCCTTTTTCTGTCTTCGCCTTCTTAATTGTCATTTTAGACTCACTGCCTGACTCATCAGACTCCTCATAATCCTCATCTGTTTCATTGTCCGATATCGTTACCTTATTTCTGGGTCTCTTTTTTGCTGCTGTTTTTTTTTTCTTTGTCTCTGTTACCTTATTTTTTTACAGGACCTTTGTTGGTATTGGCTTTGCAGTAGTAACCTTCTTGCCTCCTTTTGGCACTGCCTTCTTTACCTCAGTTGTTTCCTTTTCAGCTGTTTTTGATATTGTCTTCTTTGGCGCTGACATCTTCTTCGCTGACATCACCTTACTCGGTTCAACCTTCTTCACTGGTGTGGTTACCACCTTTTTCTCATGTGTCTTCGGAGGAGTCTTCAATGCCTTTTTGGTCTGTTGTTGGTCACTTTTTCTCTTTACAGTTTTTTTTATTGGCGTTTTCTCGGTGGGCATCTTCTTTGCAGCTGTTTTCAAGAGTGTGACGTCTTTTGTTACAGTAACATTTGATGGCAGCTTTGCTGTTTTGCCAATTGCTTCCTTGTCAGTTGAAGGCTTTGTTGGTTTAGGCAACATATGCAATTTTTCTGCTGACAGCTTTGGCACAGGCTCCTTTGGTGCCTTTTCTGCTGGCACTTTCAGTGCCTTTTCCTTCAGAGGCTTGCGAACCTTTTTTTCTCCCGTTTCTTGTGCATTATTAGTTTGGTGTGTTGACGCCTTTACTGCCTTCTTGGTTTCTTTTGCCGGTGGCTTAGATGCCTTCTTTGTCTGAACCTTTTCTATAGGCAACACCTTCTTTGTAGGCGTTTGTGTTGCCTTAGGTGCCTTAGATGCCTTTTCAGAAGGTGCCTTCTTTGTAGGAGCCTCCTTAGACTCTATCACCGGCTTCTCTGTTGTTGCCTTTGGCATTTTCTTTGTCTGTGCCTTCTTGGTTGGTGTGTTATCTGATGGTGGCTTCTTGGTCTTCTTTGGAATAGCTGATTCTTCCAGCAAGTCTTCCTTTCCTGACAATGCTTTTTTAAAACCAACATCATACGAACAGTAACAGCATAACAGTAATAGCTACAGTATACCAGTAAAAACTTCAATGAAAAAGAATACGAGTAACACCGTTACAGTACCATCGTTATTGTAACATAGTTACTCTCTTTTGTTGCAGAAAATTTGTTACTCTGTTTACAGTAACATTGCTACTCTTTGAAAACTATGGTGCTAAAAAAGTTGCAGAAAATACTCAGTTTCTTATTTTATTATTATTAGTAACAACATGTTTTTGCCTAAAATCTGTAAACACGAAGAACACGGAAATCAATAGCACGCAACACAAAATCAAACATTAAGTAAGCAGTTACTACAAATCATTAAACCTAATTTTTAGGTAAAACCTAGAAAAAGATAATTTCTCGATTTCTAAGAAAACAAAAACGAGAATTGATTTCATCAATTAATAATTGAACATCAACAACTGAAATATTCAAATTAAACCTAATACTTTTGAACAGCAACAACATGCAAAATATTAACCCTAAATCAATTAAAAATTTCTTCGAATCAATGGATATAATAAAAAAAATGACAACAACTACAACAACAATATGCTTTAAAACTAAAATTTGGAAAAGTATTAACAAAAAAAGAGAGCGATTGATACCTCTTCATTATTTGAGAAATCAGATGTTGTTCGAAAATTTCTGAAGAACTCGACTAGATTTACTGATGATATTAACTTGATTTTTATGAAACATTCACTTGATTATTGTAGTTGTTTTGTAAGAAAATGCAGTTGAGATTTTTTTTTGAATATTTACTGCGTAATAATTGATGCGCGCTTTGATTTCTGGTTGATTAATCAATGAAGTCAGTTTTTTCACTGAGGAGAGAGAGCGACGGTTTTAGAGAGAAAAAAAGTGTGATTATGTGGGAAGTTTCTATCAATGCTCTCCTTTTATTATGCTGTCCTTTGATTTCTGGAAGAATTTGTCCACGTGGCTTCATCACAACAGTTGGATCTTGTTGATCAAACGGTCCTTATTCATAGGACCGGACTCATCTAAGAACCTAGACTCACCGGATGCTCACTCTATATATATATATATATATATATATATATATATATATATATATATATATATATATATATATATATATAGAAAGGATCATGTAAGTCCTCTTAGGAAAGGTGAGTCCATAAGTCCTCTTATAGGCCCTTGGATCTTGGAGATGGATGGCTGAGATTGAAGCTCTCAAAAATGGATTAGTGGGCTAATTTTTCACTCTCTCTCATCTTTATTAATTAACCACTAATCCCATCTTAATTCAATATATAAGACTTTCCCCTCAACCACTTCTCTCTCATCCCACATAATTTCATTTCTCCATCTCTCTCTAAAACCCAAAAAAATCAAAACCCAAAAAAATCAAAAACCCAAAAAATTCAAAACCCAAAAAATTCAAAAACCCAAAAAATTCATAAACATTCATCACCTTCTTTCATCTCCCACCACCGGCCGCCTGCCAAATTAAAAATAAAAAAAAAAAAATTTTTTTCAGATCTATTTCTTTCCGCTTCGCCTCCACCGCACCTGTTCCTCGCCGTGCCTCCTTCTCGCCGCCCTCTCCTGCCGCCTTCTCTCTTCTTCTTCTTTTCTCTTTTCTTTTTTTTCTTTTTTTAGATTTGCACCCTTCTTTTTAGATCTTGTTTTTTTTCTTTTTTTTCTTATCTCTTCTCTCATGTCGTCCCTCCACCACCCTTTTTTTTTGAATCTATGTTTTTATTTTTTAGATCTCGTTTTTATATTTTAAATTTTGTATATTTGTTACTTTTTTGTAGTTAGTAGTGTTGTTTCACTGAAGTTTCACATAAAATGACTGAAGTTACACTTTTATTAACTGAAGTTACACATATAATGACTGAAGTTACACATTTTTTCCACTGAAGTTACACATTTTTTTTCACTGAAGTTACAGATTTTTTTCACTGAAGTTTTTTTTCTGAATATATGTTTTTAATTTTTAGATCTCGTTTTTATTTTTATGTTTGTTTCCTTTTTTTAGATCTAAAAAATCACCATCTTTTTTTTTTGTTTGTGGTTAGTGGGTTGGTTCACTGAAGTTACACATATAATGCCTGAAGTTACACATATAATGACTGAAGTTTCACTTTTAATAACTGAAGTTACACATATAATATGACTGAAGTTACTCATTTTTTTTCAAATTTCTTATGTTTTTATTTATTTATTTTAGATCTCGTTTTTTTTATAATAACACTCATTTTTAGATCTACTTTTTATTTTCTCGGATTTACTTTTAATTTTTAATTTTCTTTTGTTGATGATATTTGTCCTATTTTCATTTGTCATCTTTTTTGTTTTGTTTTAGTTGATTGATGTTGTTTAATGACTGAAATTACACCATTTTGGACTGAAGTTACACCATTTTGGACTGAAATTACACCATTTTAAACTGAAGTTACACCATTTTGGACTGAAGTTACACCATTTTAAACTGAAGTAACACCATTTTGGACTGAAGTTACACCATTTTAAACTGAAGTTACACCATTTTGGATTGAAGTTACACCATTTTAAACTGAAGTTACAACATTTTGGACTGAAGTTACACTAATAAGGACTAAAGTTATACTAGGAATGACTAAAGTTACATAGTAGTAAGGACTAAAGTTACCTAAACATGTCTTAAAGTTACATGAATTCAAATTAAAATACACAATCACATTTAGTATAAATGAATAAAGTTACCTAAAAATGACAAAAGTTACCTAAACATGTGTTAAAGTTACACATATATGTCTTAAAATTAAAGTTACACAAATAAGGTTTGAAGTTACACGCATAAAGACTAAAGTTACATCCATAAAAATGTTAAAATCAGATAAATTGTCAAAGTTTCAAAAATTAAAATTTATATAGTCGAAATCATATTTTGGGTTAAAGTTACAGAAATAAGGGTTGAAGTTACACTCGTTATGACTGAAGTTACACCCATAAAAAGGCTAAAATCATATAAACTTGTCTTAAAGTTACATAAATTCAAATTTATATATTTGAAATCACATTTTAGTTTGAAATTACGCAAATAAGGGTTGAAGTGACACCCGTAATGACTGAAGTTACACTCATAAAAAGGCTAAAATCACATAAATTTGTCTTAAAGTTTCATAAATTCAAATTTATGTAGTCGAAATCACATTTAAGTTTGAAGTTACATAAATAATGGTTGAAGTTACACTCGTAATGACTAAAGTTACAATCATAAAAAGTCTAAAATCACATAAACTTGTCTTGAAATTTCATAAATTCAAATTTATATAGTCGAAATCACATTTTAGTTTGAAGTTACACAAATAGGGGCTGAAGTTACACTCATAAATCTCAGAAACTCAAAAGTGCTCAAAAGTGATTAACTAAAGGCTAGAGAGAGAAAGTTGATTAATTAGTGCATAGGTAAATGATTAGTGTTAAGTGTGTTTTTGTCTCTACAATCTCATTCATCCATCTCCCTCATCCAATGACTAGGATAAGGACTCATGGACTCAAAAAAAAAGGTGGACTCACAAGAACCTATCTATATATATATATATATATATATATATATATAGGTGGGTTCAAATGAGTCCCCTTAGTATATTTGAGTCCTTGAGTCCTCATCCAAGCCCTTGAATTAGGAGGATGAAGGGCTAGGATTAAAACAAAATAGAAGGCTAGGATTGTGAGACACACACAATCAACTTCCTTCAAACCCTAATATAAATACCCTTCACTCACTCATTTTCTTTCATTTTCACATATCTCACTCTCTCTCTACCTCCCTTATCTCTCTACATATCTCTAAAAAAACAATTCAAAAAAAAAACCTCCAATCCCTCACTACCACCGAACCTCCACCGCCGCCACTCCTCTTCCACCACTCCTCCACCGTCACTCCTCATCCGCCACCCCTCATCCCCTCTTCCCCGTCACTCCTCCGTCGTCACTCATCCGTCGTCACTCCTCCGTCGTCACTCCTCCCTCATCCTCCGTCGTCACTCCTCCACCCCGTGACTCCTCCGTCGTCTTCCCTCTTCCCCCTGCTCTTCTCGGCTCCCTTCTGCCGCCTCTCCCCTTCTCATTTTTTTTTGTTTTTTTTTTCAGATTTATACCATCATATTTTAGCCATTTTTTGAATATTTTTTTAGATCTGAAAAAAAGGTAAAAAGGCTAAAAAATACAACCTCTATCATTTCAAATCTTGTTTTTTATTTTTCAGATTTATTATGTTTTTTATTTTATTTTAGATCTCATTATTTTTATATATGTCTTTTTTTTTTTCTAGATCTAAACTAAAGGTACACCATTCCGGCTTAAAGTTACAAAATTATTGACTAAAGTTACATTATTTAATAGGTTTATAACTAAAAGTTACATAGATAGAGAACAACCACCATCTTTTTTTTTTTTTTCAAATTTGTACCGTCACAATTTTAGTCTCATTTTTTAGATCTGAAAAAAAAGGTGAAATAAAAACAAGCACTACCATTTTAGATCTGAAAAAAAAAACTACCATCACCTTTTTTTTTCGATTGACTATTTTTATGTAAGATCTCATTTTTTTGTATATATATATTTTTTTCGATTCACTTTAGTTTCACTACTATGTTATAAAGTTTAATTTTTTTGTTATTTTTTGTTATTTTTTGAATTTCTATTTTTTTATTATCAATCTCGTTTTTTTTTTGTTCTGTTTTTTTGTTGTTGATTTTTTTTGGTGTTTAGTTGATTTGTTTTTGTTGTTGTTTGGTGATGTGCAGTTTGTCGTCGGGACTGCTATCAAACAATATTTATAAGCCAACAATACTAGCTAATGAAGCTAGTGGTAAGTCGGGTGTCGAATTCACGGGGAGGACTATTGTTTAAACGGATGTAGGGTGTCTAGTGTTCAATTCTATGGTGTTTACAGTTTTGAGGGGTTGAGTTTAGAGAGAAACGAAATCTAAATGATAAACAAAACGTCAAGCTTAATAACTAACAAATACTAAATGAAAGGAAATGTAAGTTCAATAGAGAATGAAACTAGGGTATGACGGGACTATCAATGTTGACTCAGGAAATGGGTGTCAAGGTAATGTATAAGTCTCGGGTGGTAAACTATGTTACTTTGTAGGTCTCGACAGCCACCACCTATTTGAGTTTGGTCGTCTATGCCTATATTACTTGGTCGGTCTCAATAGGCTTATACTACGACGTGAGTCAAGAGTCGTCACTATCAACTAACGCGATGAAACAAACAAAGAGGCTATGCAAAACAGTTAAATCAACAAGTCATTCCCCTAATCAATATCGATTCGCCCCTAACCCTAGTGTGGAAATTAGCTACTCATTACGTATCTAAATCTAGGCATGTAAACTACTGTAATGGCGGTAAACATGATAGCAAGGCGATATGAAAACAATAAATTAACAAAATGACTAAATAAGAAACGAAATAAAACTGAATCAGAACCTGAATTAGGGCAAAAACAAGGAGGATGCCGATCGGTATAAGGTTATGCCGATCGGTATAGTGTTGTAAACGAACGAAAACTTAAAACTAATCGACTAAAATGTAAAACAATAATCTAAAATGGTGTTTTAGAGCGGAAACTCGATCTGTGACAAGGGATCTTGCGTCTAGCGAGAGATACCCCCTCACTCTCTTCACTTCTCCTTCATATAGAGCTAGGTTTTCTCTTTTGAACTTCGATGTTTCTTCTGAGTGACTTGGGCTTCGGAAAGCTTCGGTCCCGTTGCTCAATAGCTTGCCCAGTAGATTAGAGAGGTAGAAAACGAAAGTGGGCTTGTCCTGGCCGATCGGTGGAGAGGCCCTCAAGTGCCCCACCGATCGGAGTGGGCTTCAAGAAGTGTGTGACGATCGGTGTCCTGGCCCACCGATCGGTGTGGGCTGGTTCTTGGGTTTTGTTTGCTTGCTGAGCTTCCGAAACGAGTTGTTCTGTTCATTGAAAGGCTGGTCTATAGTCCTTTGTCCTTTGCATGTCCAAATATGCTTCCGATCGCACCTAGAATGTGTCTAACCTGCAAATAGGAGACTGAACATACCAAAGTAGCAAATACGGGGCATATGACATAATAATAGCATGAATAAACTGTAAATGATATGCTAAGGGCAGCAAATGAGTCGGTAGAAGTGCATATAAAATATGCACATCAAACTCCCCCAAACCAAACCTTTACTTGTCCTCAAGTAAACATAAACCAAAGCACACTTAATGACCACGGTAAGAGATAACGACTCTGGACACTCATGCTTTCTGTTCATCCAAACTATGGCTTTCACAAATAGATAAGAACAAGTGCACAAGAGTCGACCTTCAAAACAGGTCTTATACATGCCTAAATTTCAATGTTCTTCATGAATAACGCAAGACCTTGCAAACGAGCTCAAAAGTAGAGACTCAACAAGCACACTCAATAACATGATCCAAGTTCGTAAATAATACTCGTAGTACTAAAAGTTCTCAAGGTATGCTGGGCACAAGGTTGTAATGGGGCTATGTTCAATAGGTGAAAGATGGGTGCGTGCTAACGCGTATGGGAGTGTGGGGCTCAAAAAAAACTGGTGGTTGCGCTACCACTAATGAAAAGACCCAAACGTCCATAACATTAACCAATACCGATCATAGGCAAAAATTCGAATCTCTTGACATTATCATAACTTCGGTAATTGCACTTCACACAATAGGAATTCACATTTACGTATTGATAGCACCATTTTGGAACTGCTACCTTCACAATAGATCTCAGTACTTCACTTTATTGTTTGGAAACTCAACTTTCGATCACTATTCTTGCTGTATAACTTGCTATGAAGCTGAATTATTCTCCAGACATTCATATAACACTGAAACAGGCCAAAAACAGGGGCCCACCGATCGGTCATACTACCTTCACCGATCGGTGTACTAGGCCACACCGATAGGTATCAGCTCAAAAACTTCAAAATCAGGCCCTTTTCTTCATTTGACACGTTTTCGTGACATAACTCTCCTATACGCAACCATTACAGTCTGGGTAGGATGTTTTTACGATGTAGTTCATAATTTGTAAGGTTGTAACCAAGGTAGTCCATATAGTCTTGTGAAACGTGTTCAATAAAGAGTGGATCCTACATCTAAAGGGACGAATCAAGGCAATTTGGCTTAGTGGAGTTCAAATTTAAGTGAATGCCCGGTCCGCGGACCTAGGGTGCATACCTTCGGAAACTACAACGAGTCAATATTCACACTTATGAATCAAGCACAAGCACACAAGTTAAGAATTACAGTACGTCATTGAGAAGCATTTCGATACAAAGTAGATTCACATCAAACAAGTCAATTTAGACATGTTAGACTCGTTAATCCAATCTAATCTCAATATGTCGTATCATATAGGTTAGGCCACAGTTTAAACGAATTAAGCTAAGTGTATATATCTTCATCGTCGTTTTGCACATCTCAAACCAATACACACACATAAACAGTTCTAAAAATTTTATTTTCACGTATGAACATGCAACTGCTTATAGTACATATGAATGAAGCACATATGAAGCACACAACCAAAACCCTCCCCCAAACCAAACTCGTCATTGTCCTCAATTGACGAAAATCGGTGCAAAGGTGGTTAAAGGAGAATGGGGAATGCAGGTGAGAGTGAAAGTGGAGAGGGTAGACTTACAGAATGAGTGAGAGTTCCCCCAAACCGGTTCAAAGCAAGGCGGTGAATGGTGAACAGGTCCTCACCATCCCGAGCTATCATCAGCTAGACGGCTCCGTCATTACCTGTAGCATTACAAAACAGGAGGAAAAATGTCTCTCTCGCTCTCATCTCACACAATGTTCAAAGTTACAAATTGCAAATTGTCCAAAACTAAAACAAACCAAAAAAACAAAATTGTTCAAAATGAAAAATAGTCCAACTAAAAACAAAAAAAAAAATGTCTCAAAGTCTAAGTATCGTTCAAATAAATGGGTCACTGTATGACCCTCCATCAGAAGTGTCTCCAAAATCATCTTGGAGGACTGCGAGTTGCCATGGTGTACTATAAGAAGGTTGATTTCTCCAGAAATTTCGCGGCATCCCATACATCGGCTCTCCGCTCAAACTCTTGCCCTCGAATCCTTTCGAATAGCTACTCAAATTGCGACTGCGAAAGATGGGACAGAGCAAACAGACTCCACAGGGTCTCCAGAATAGTGAGACGGAGCCATAAAATCAGTAATAACACAGCTAGACTCCACAACACAGCTCACAGGGGTTTTCAGGCCTACCACCGATTGGTGGGACCCTTGATGACGATCGGTGTGGGTGGTATGACGATCGGTGGGGGGTACCTCACCGATCGGTGTGAGTGTGCTCTGGCCATTTTGGCCCTTGTTCTGGCCTGTGGTGGTCTGTGTCAGGTCTGTGGGGGTCTGAACTAGCTGGTACTGTTCCTTAATCAACGAATCAGACTGAACAACCAAGGGGGAATGAGGTGTAGCTGAAGGTTTAAACACAAGGAGTTCACCCCCCACCTTAAAGGTTAAAGTTCGTTTACCCACATCGATTATTGCGCCAGTCGTATGTAAGAAGGGTCTCCCTAAAATGATGGGGATGTTGGCATCCTCGGGAATGTCTAACACCACAAAGTCTACTGGTATAAAGAACCCTCCAATCTGTACTGGGACGTCCTCTAGCACCCCTAATGGTCGCGAAATGGTCCTATCCGCCATTTGAATGGTCATATTCAAGCTTTTAAACTGAGTCAATCCGACTTTCTTAGCTAGAGATAGGGGTAGGACACTCACACTAGCGCCGAGGTCATATAAAGCATTATCTATATTAAGGGCGCCTATGGTACATGGGATGCTGAAACTACCGGGGTCACCTAGTTTAGGTGGAGAATTGCTCAATTGAGGTGCACTACACCTTTCTGTGAGAGCAATTGTCTCTACCTGGGGCAATGCTTTCTTCCGGTTCAAGAGGTCTTTGAGGAACTTGGTGTAAGAAGGTACTTGTAAAACTAGATCAAGAAATGGAATAGTAATATTAAGTTTAGCAAATACCTCTTTAAATTTTCCAAATTGTTCCTCGAAAGGGGACTTCTGCTTGAGACGCCTCGGGAATGGCAGCTTAACCTCAGTTCCAGCATTTCCAGCTATCAAGTCCTTCTCCAGACCTTCCCCTGAGCTCTCTCCAGCACCTGTTAGACCCCCATGCCGATCGGTGGGGGGTACCTCCGATCGGTGCAATACTCCACTTTTGCCCCTGCTTGTTTCTGTTTCATATTCTGGTTCACCCTTGTCTCTGACTTTCTTCTTTTCAACCCTTGGCATGGAAAGACTGTCATAGCTAACTCCACTCCGAAGATGAATAGCATTAAGAGTGTGAGTTGGGTGGTTGGGTTGTGGAGGCAATTGGCCTTGTTGCCTTTGAGCTTGCGAGGCGGCCAGCTGGGCTATTTGAATCTCCAAATTCTTGATGGCGCTAGACTTTTCTTGGTCACGTTTAGCTACTTGAGCCACTTGAGCAATAAGGTGCTGTTGGCTTTTCAGAACCCCTTGCAACATGCTTCGTAGATCATTCATGTCGGTAAAAGTGGGTGACTTGTAAGGTTGTGGTGACGATGTGGATGCAGCCTTGTTTGGATGTTGATAGGCTGAACTAGAGGTGCTTGTATTGCCCGGTGGAGGGCCTTGATGAAACTGAGCTTGATATGGTTGCTTGTAGGGTTGTTGAAAGCTCTGACCATAAGGAGAGCTTTGCTGATAGTTATGGAATGCAACAACCTGCTCTTGAGTGCCCTGACATGTGTAGATCGTGTGCCCATATAACCCACATGCATTACAGATCATAGGCAATGGCGAGGACTGCACTCCTCCGATCGGTGGGAGGGGTGTGCCGATCGGTGGAGTGTTGTCCATCTTCAGACTTGCTAGTTGTGCTGTCAAATCTGCAATTTGTGATGTCACGCTATCCTGGAAAAATGTCTCACCACTCACTGCTGCAACACTAGTGTAGGATGATTGTACATACGATATGCTATGATTAGACATTTGCTCAATCACATTCCTAGCTTCATCAACCTCCACCGAGTCAAACCTCCCATTTGCTGCGGAGTCTAATATCCTCCTTGAGTCTGTATTGAGGGAGTTGTAGAAAGTCATGGCGATGTACCCCTTAGTAAACCTATGATGAGGGCATTGCCTTTCTAGGCCCTTGAATCTTTCCCATGCGTCATATAGAGACTCATTCACCTTTTGTCTGAACCCAGTGATTTGCATCCTAAGGTTAGCGGTACGCTCCGGAGGGAAGAATTTCCTGTAGAAAGCTAGCACAAGTGTATCCCACGCGTTGCTCTCTGTCACACTAAGAGTTTGCAGCCTAGATGAAGCCTTGTCCTTCAAAGAATGCGGGAACATCATTCGTTTTATTTGGTCTTGGGTCACACCCTCATCGATAATCATTGCGCACAAGTCGCAAAATTTGTTGATGTGACTAGCCGGGTCTTCATTCATCCCTCCTACGAATTGCTCTTTTCGAACCAAGTTGTAAAATGATGGATCTATTTTGAACTTGGTAGCTGTGAGGTTCGGATTGAGTGTCCCAGTTGGAACTTGAGCAGCCGTAGGCAGCCCTTCATCCGAAAGCTTCGGCATGGTCCTTCTTGGTGGTGATGTAGGTGGTGTGGATGCGGGTGATGATGAAGATGATGACAATTGCTCACTAATAGTCTCTGCAAGTCTTTGATTCTTGCGCAGGGTCCTTTCTGGTTCAGGATCGAATGTAAGCAGGATCCCAGAACGTCTCCTGTGCATAAAAACTTAGAGAAAACAGTCAGAAAGCAAGGGCACCGATCGGTGGAGTGGGTCTGACGATCGTCAAAGAGTGCCCCACCTATCGGTGTAAAGGTAAAACTGAACCTAAAGACCCTAAAAATCAATTTGAAACTATTGCCTCCCCGGCAACGGCGCCATTTTGATGTGCAGTTTGTCGTCGGGACTGCTATCAAACAATATTTATAAGCCAACAATACTAGCAAATGAAGCTAGTGGTAAGTCGGGTGTCGAATTCACAGGGAGGACTATTGTTTAAACGGATGTAGGGTGTCTAGTGTTCAATTCTATGGTGTTTACAGTTTTGAGGGGGTGAGTTTAGAGAGAAACAAAATCTAAATGATAAACAAAAGGTCAAGCTTAATAACTAACAAATACTAAATGAAAGGAAATGTAAGTTCAATAGAGAATGAAACTAGGGTATGACGGGACTATCAATGTTGACTCGGGAAATGGGTGTCAAGGTAATGTATAAGGCTCGGGTGGTAAACTATGTTACTTTGTAGGTCTCGACAGCCACCACCTATTTGAGTTTGGTCGTCTATGCCTATATTACTTGGTCGGTCTCAATAGGCTTATACTACGGCGTGAGTCAAGAGTCGTCCCTATCAACTAACGCGATGAAACAAACAAAGAGGCTATGCAAAACAGTTTAATCAACAAGTCATTCCCCTAATCAATATCGATTCGTCCCTACCCTAGTATGGAATTTAGCTACTCATAGGTGAAATAGATCTAAGCATATGAACTACTGTATTAGCATAAGACATCATAGCAAAGCGATGTGGAAACAATAAACGAACGAAATAACTAAATGCAAAACAAAGAAACCTGAAATAGGTCTGAATACAAGGCTATGTTGATCGGCGGAGAATATCCCGATCGGCGGAAGTACAAAAACGAACGAAAACTTAAAACTAATCGACTAAAATGTAAACAACAATCTAAAATGGAGTTTTAGAGCGGAAACTCGATCCGTGACAAGGGATCTTGCGTCTAGGGAGAGATACCCCCTCACTCTCTTCACTTCTCCTTCATATAGAGCTCGGTTTTCTCTTTTGGGCTTCGATGTTTCTTCTGAGTGACTTGGGCTTCGGAAAGCTTCGGTCCCGTTGCTCAATAGCTTGCCCAGTAGATTAGAGAGGTAGAAAACAAAAGTGGGCTTGTCCTGGCCGATCGGTGGATTGGTCTTGACAATAGGTGTGGGCTTGAATTGTCCTCTATAGGTCTTCATTTGATAGTTCAAGGTAGATGTGGGCTCCCACCGATAGGTGGGCTTGTATGAAGTGTCCACAAGGCTTAGAAAGAAGTGGAAAGGGCCCCCAGGATGTCTCTGACAATCGGTGGTAGGCCATTTGGCCCTTGGGCGATCGGTGGGAGGCATTGCCGATCGGTGGCAGGCCATTTGGCCCTTGGACGATCGGTGGGAGGCATTGCCGATCGGTGGCACTGTTAAATTCCTGCACCGCGCACTGAACTTAAAACGTCCGCCATTTCTTCGTTACTTGGCGGATTTTGGCGTTCTTGGTCTCATTCTGAAGCTAAGAAAGAGATCTATCTTATCAACCTTGAATCGCCTCAATCACATATCTAGAACTCAATCTATTTCCCTTCAAACTATCCAAAATGCATCCAAAAGCACCCCGAGAAGTCCTAAACCTGCAATTGAGGAACAAAACATACCAAAGTAGCATAGGCGAGGGATATGACATGAAATCGGCTCAAATGAGCTATAAGTAAGACTGAAATGGGGGCGAATAAGTGTGTAAATGCGCATATAAAATATGCACATCAAAGGCGAGCCTATGAGGCTTACCAAAAGGAAGTCGCCGCGATAAAAAAATGTTTTGATCTTTTCTATGGAGGCCGATCTCCAAAGGAGTGCCATAAAGATGAGCATGGCCTATGAGATCTATGCCAAGCTTGTGACCATGTTTTCCCAATCTCCTAGAATCATTCAATATGAAACGTCATCCGTGTTTTTCGACATGAATCTTAAAGAGGGCCAAAAGGTTAGCCCTCATGTACTCAAATTGATTGAGCATGTCGAGACTCTTAAAGTGCAAGGGGTTGACATTCCCGAACAACTCGTAATTGACCGTGTACTACATTCCTTGGGGAGAATCAAGGCATATGTGCAGTTTAGGGTAAACTACAATATGCAAAATATGCAAACCTCTTTTCACGAGTTGCACAAGATGCTTGTGCAAGCGGAGAGAGACATGGGGCTAAATGTTAGAACCACCAAGGATGTACTTCACATCAATAACAAAAGAAAGGGGAAGTGCAAAAGGGGTGCAAGCAAGGGAAAGAAGCCTGTTTGCCTAAGGTGGCACTGCTTCAGAGTGACTTTGATTTATTCTCTACGACCTTCATAACTGGGGTCAAATGGGCATCTTTTGGGTCATGATGAGTTGTGGCTATTCGAAGGGAATAGTGCGATAGGAATTGTCCACCCCTTGTCAGGGTTGTTTAAAAATCTCAAGGCCACTCGAGGAGTAAGCTGAAAATGCGTGGCCACGCTCGGAAGGTATCTATGATAGATAATTCCGACCAGACAGTTACTCTCCAAATCGAGGAAACCACTCTTGATACGATCAAATGCAAGTACGACCTGCAAGACACCTTGCATTGAGTGGGAGATTGTAATAGGACAAGAAAATTGGTGACACACACTTGTCTCGGACAAGTGGGAGATTGTTGGAGTAAATGTCCTCAACAATAGTGCGATCACAAAATATAAATCTCAATAATAAGAATACAAAGGGATGATGAATATTATAGTCAAGTGGTCAACATAAATCGGTAACGATTGGCTTAATTGAGTTTGACGTTACTGTCGTATGACGGTGGTGATCAGTTGATCCCTTGAGGTCACACCTAAAGGACAATCCCCTAATCATGTACATTAATTAATTGTATATCGAAACAGATTAATTAATCCCTTAATTTGAACAGGTTTAAAGTGAGAATTATATCTTATTATAATATGATTAAATAAGATTCATTTTAGTAATTTAATTGTTATATTACTAAGAATGCATTATGTTTATGAAACATTTGAGATAAGTGAAATTGGTCGATTATAATTACAAACTGTTGTAGATTATATTAACCAAATATGAGATGATCAATTTTATTTACATGTAATTATAAAATGTGACTTAAAATATTAAGTCTAATTTATTTGTTATGAAATTGCATTTAAATTAGTTAAATGTACATTTATAAGCCTAATTATATGTTACATGTCACATGTCACATATGTGACAAATGACAAATTACAAAAATAAAATGGACACCCATTTTATGTTGTTAAAACCGGTTGGAGGGTACAAGGGTAGGCTTTTAGGTCATGATTCGTTGTTCTAATTAAGAATTAAAACAACATGATTACTAGCTAAGACCTAGATCCTACTCTAATGCATTGTGAAGACAAATGCATGCTCACCCTCCCCCATGTGCCCTTGTGGCCGGTTGGTGATGACCATAAGAGAGGTCTTTTCTCCTCTTTATTCACTACGTGATCTCATAATTTGAATATACACTTATCTCACTAAAATCCCTTTCTCACACTACAAAATTTTAGAGAAATTTTACTTGTGTTCTAATATTACTAATAATATTACTAAGAGTAGTAATAGATATATTAGTGATATTTAAGGGCTACTACTATAATATACTAGTGTAGTATTTAGTAGTATTTTAGAGGTTGTCTTGGGTGCATCTAATAGGAGTGTTCTTACACTTAGAACTTGAAAGTTCATCCCTAACATTATAGGCTCAAGAACAAAGTAGGAAAGAGTCCTATTTTGTGCCCATATTTGTTATAAGATCAATGTAAGGAAAAGTTTCTTCTTATCTTTGTATTTTATTGTTATGCATGCATAAGATCTACTTAGTTTAGAGTAAACTAAATGTAATATGATATTAGAAATGTCTAATATTGAGTTTAAGAAACTTACACGTGAACCCTCCTGAAATCCCCCAGGCGCACCGTGCGCCTATTTCAGCTCACCCGAAAAACAATCGCCAACCAACTCGATTTTCCCAATTCATTTCTTCATTCTTCATCTTCTTCCCCAAATCAAACTCAAACCCTCAATTTCTTAAACACTCAAATCTTCTTCAACTCCAACCATTCAAGCATCCAACTTCAATTTTTCATCAACATACTCACTAGTTTATTTGATTTTCGCAAAATAACTCTGTCCTTGCAAATTTTTGGACGAAAATCTCAACTCTAAAGCAAAGAATCTCGTTCTTCTTCAAGTTTTGCGTGATTCAAGTGACAAGAAGCTTCATTTGGGTATTCTTTTAAGTTCTACCACATCAAACAACAAATTCCAAGGATCAAAGGGAGGTATATCAACCTTACACTTATCTTTGTCAATTACCAAGCTTGAAACACGAAATCAAACATCTTAATTTTGTGTTTTATTTGTTTTAACTGTTGTTTGTGCTTCTTTTGTTCTTTGAAAATCAATTGGGGGAAGGTTTTACATGTACAAGTAACAAGTATACACTCTTGTTATAATAGTGCATACTAGGTGTTTGTTGAAAGTCCCCAACCAAAATTTTTCTCAAACTTGTGGAATTTCTGATTTTTTGTGAGCTTAAATGGGTAAAACAAAGCAATCCGTATCTTCCTCCTCAAGAGGCACAAAAAGAACCTCAAGTTCGCAACCCAAGGAATACTTAGGGCAGGAAATATTGAGGGGAGACGCTCTAAAATTTTTTAAACACTTTGAGGCGAAAGCGTCTTTGTTGGTACCTGTTTCCTTTTTTAGTACACCCTCGAGGAGCTTGGTATGATTCATCAAGTTAACCTCTTTCTTGGTAAGGTGGGATTGGAAGGGTGCATGGGTCGGTCCCAGTTCACAAGGAAAAGCTCCACTATAGAGACAGTCATTTTGGGGGAGGAGAATGTCCCAGGGAATCGCTTTAGGTCGTTCCAAAACTATCACACTATGAGTTTTGACCAAATTCGTCGGGACCTAGACATAAGCAAACTCCCCGAACCCATACCAATTACCCAATCCGGTCTTAAGGCTTTTTGGTTAGCAATCACCAGAGATGCTCACAACAAAAATTCCAAAAACTCAAACATTCCTCATCCCGTCCTGCGCCTTGTGAGTAGGTTCATTAACACCAATTACCCCGCCCTTTCCGAACCCACAAAACTTAATCTTGCTGCTTTGAGCTACATTTGGCAATGACCCCGGACAGGGTAGGGGTACCGGATTGGGCCGACTTATTTATTAAAGGATGCTTAGAATTGAAGAAGGGGAGAAAGGATACCATTTACATCGGGGGAATGGTCGAGAAACTTCTTAAAGAGTTGGGGGCTCCTCTTTTTGACGACGCATTTGCATTTGAGGGGGACACATTTATCGACCCCCGTTACCTTGTTAAAACATGGATGATTGAGGTCCTTGACGACTTTCCCCTTCAAGTTATTTGGAAAATGGGGGGGGGGCTCCAATACCCAACGCTACATATACCTCCCTCGACCTCCTAACTCTCCTTTGGGGTGGGGGCGTACCTCCGTTGTTTACATGCCCCCAGATGATGTTTTTGCTTCCTTATGGGTTGACCGGGCTTATTTACATGAAGAAGATGGTGGTGGTGAGCAACAACAAGGGGGGGATTTGCCTTATACTAGCTTGCCTTGGGTGGGGAACCCTTTTGATGAACCTATGCCAAGTTTTCACCAAGAGCAACCACACCATTCACCCCCTCCTATGCAACAACAACAACACTCACCACAACCACAACCAAAACCGTTCATGCCCGACTCATTTCAACAATGGCAAACGGGAATTGACACCCGGTTGTCAACCTTAAAACAAGCCCGGTTAGTAGATGATGCTAGGTGGGGAAATTTTGAGCAACGCTACCAATATATTCAAGAGGATTTGGAAGACCAACGCTTTATCCAACAAGCTAGCTATAACATGTTGGTGGCCCTCAACAACCTCCACCTCCAACAATACCCACAACAATTTCAAGGTTACACTGAAAATCAAGTGAATTCTACCAATGTCGAAATGGCAAGACTTTCTCAACGAAGACAACAAAGAAAGAGAGGAGGGCACCCGGGTGATGGGGGTGCCTCTAGTTCACATCAATGAGTTATGATTTGGTGTCCATCCTTCACTTTGAGAACAAAATGAACAATTAAGTGTGGGGTGGACAAGTTGGTAATTGTAAGATTTTGTATATATTTCGTTCTATTGCTTTACTTAAAAAAAAAAAAAAAAAACCTGGCTAGGATGAAAACCCGAAAGGGCATCCTAGGCAAAATTGGGTAAGTGGCCAAGGACGGAGTGAAAACCTAAAAGGGCACTCCGGGCAAAATGAAAAATTGAGTGCGTGCCACGAGAGTAGAGTGAGGAAAAGAAGCTAAACCAAAAACCCGCAAGGGCGGGCGGTTTAGGTAAAATGAGGGACTTAGAAATAAAAATGAACAATGTCAACTTGATGTACTACTTCCGATTCGGCGTTGACGACATAAGTGGAGAAGTCCAAGAAGGAAGGAAGGGTAGGATAAAGTGTGCCATGCCTAGCGCTTGGTACAATAGATGATTGTGTTTGGACCCGGTTTTGGGTTGTATGGGTGTTGATTGTTATATGATTGTTGTGTTATTTTGGTAGGATTTGTGGTTGTCTACTCGTAGGATTAGGAGATATTGTGATGCCAACACAACCTTGTTTCTCAAATGCATGGAGTGATAAGGGGTTGACATAAGGAGGATGACAAGTCGAGTTGCGAGATGAGAGGCGGTTCATGGAGGATTTAGGATCATTGTGGATGAGGGACGAAATAAGGAGGGCGTGCGAGAGAAGAGCGACTCTCTTGGGAGGCTTTGGGTCACCTATGTTTTGTAGGTTGTGTTGACATAATGCTGACCACGTTGTTAATAGAATGAGGGATATATAAGAAGGATGAGGTGCGAGAGAAGAGAGCGTGTTCGTGTGAGCTTACCCTTATCTTGTGAACCTTGTGATAAAACGATCGTGTATGATAGTTTTCTCGGGACAAGCAAAGGGCTAAGCGTGGGGTGTTTGATAAGCTAACAATTCTACCGGTTAACTTAGTAGTTTTTAGGACAATAAGACGATATGGTGAAGCGGTATTGATGGATTTAATCCATTATTACTAACTCCGAGTATCATGATCATAATGGAGTTTTAAGCGGCTTTAGAGCGGTGCAAGATATCTAACTAAGTCCCAAGGAAGGCTAGGAAACATGCCAAGTAAGAACAAGTCAAAATCCATCCAAAGGAAGAGAAAAGAAGAAATCAAAGGAAAAACAATCAGCACTTAGGGCGCACCATGCTCCCTGCAGGAAGCACCCCAGGCGCACCGTGCGCCCCTTCTGACGAGCTTCAGCTTTGTTACGGGCCTTCACCAAATTACAGCCCATTAATCATCTATTATGTTTGGACTATATAAAGATTAAAACACTAGGTTTTCATCATCTTATCTTTTATCTTTGGCTTGTTGAACAATTAATCAAAGTTGTAATCTTGGGATTTTTCATCTATTTTGGGTTTAGATCTAGAATGGGTAACTAATCTTATTTTCTTAGTCCAATCCCAAAGGTGTAATCTTTTGGTTGTAAGACTCCTAATCTTTCCCTAAATATTGTTATTATTGTTAATCCCTTGAGTTTTATGTTGTTGGAATTGAAAACTTGTTTGATTAAAGTAATTAAGTGTGATTTCCTTGTTATTTTAATCTTACCATTTTCCTAATCTATTGTTGTTAGAATCATTAAGTGTGATTTCCTCGTGATTCTATTTTTGCAACTCCTTTTATTTGAATTAGTGAGTGTGATTTCCTCCTAACTTGGCCTACAAGAAAGGGATTAACTTGCAATTTGGTATGAATTGTGTTCATTGTGCCTAATTGCTCTTATTGAACCTCTCATGCTTTTATCTTCTTATTAGTTGAATCAATGTATGTGATTTCTACTTGAAATGATTAATAAGTTGGGTTGATGATTAAGTACGATTTCCTTGTCATTTACCACTATTAAAGAGGTTTAGAAGAGTAATCTTCACAAATAGATAATAATAATTAATTGGGGAATTGATTGAGTCAAGGATCAACCATTTGAGGACCACTTATAGGTTTGGGTTAAGTTTTTCTTAACTTGATTAATTTCATCCTCTAATTGCTTTCTTGTGTTGCACTCTTGTTTGAATTTACTTGTTTTGAATCAAAATCAAAAACCCCCCTTTTTACATATTGTTTGTTACTTGCACATTTATTCTAGTTAGTCTTTTAATTACACAATTGCATTCCCCCTTCCCTTTGGTTCGACCCTTGCTGTCCACTCTACTTTAGTTTAATTAGTAGGTAAATTAGTAAGGTTATAAATCCTTAATTTGTCCATCTTTAATAGCGACGTTTTAAGCGAGTCAGATCACCACTATCGAGTCATAGCTTTCGCGGAGTCTGCTAGAATCGGGCATTAGACATTAATTCACTTTATCTTATGATTGTCATTTCGGATTATTGGTCTAGACGGTATGCCGTCTAGTTTGAGACGATGTATTGATATTTAAACATTGATTGAATAAAAGTTGTTTCCTTTATCGCTTGAATTGATATGTACTACCTTGGACAACCGAGATCGTAGCCTTGTCATGTGCTAAGGGGGTCTTGTAAGGCACCTTTGTGTATGGGGGTGTTAGAAAGTGGTATCAGAGCGATCAATTTTGGAACCTAAAACAAATGAACCCAACTAATCAGGAGTGTCTAATAAAATGAACTAGGGTAGGAGTAATAGGGAGCTACCGCAAATATTCGGGAGACGTCTCGGATTCGCACTCTTGCCCCTATAACTCATACTTGGTCGCCATGGGAAGTGTCAGGGCATTATGTGTATTTGATGCTGTTAATGTATTGCATGTTGAAAATATGTGGAGTGGAGATTGTTGGACCTATTTTATAGTTTTGATAATGACATGTATTTACTTGATAATGTGCTTTAATTGATATATCATATGCATGTAATTGTGTTTTTTAGTCGTATCATAGCTAACAACAATTACAAGAAAGGAGATCAAAGTTATAGGAGTTTAAGTCATAACTTTGAAGATTTCTGTGAGACAAAGTTATAGTAACTTGAGGTATAACTTTGGAAGTTCTTATGCAAAGTTATAGCTATTATGGTTATAACATTGAAGAAACAATTCAAGCAAGATCTACTTCAAATAATACAAGACTCAAGATGGAGGGTCTTGTGATCAAGACGAAGAGATGATCCGTATACTGAAGATCTTTGTGAAGATTAGATAGTATAGGTCGTCATTCGGTAGCTAATTCATTAGAGTGATTTTTATGTAAGTAAAGTTATGACTCACTTATAAATTTACATACTAAGTTCAAAGTTATAGCTTTGACCTATAACTTTGGATGATAAAGTTGATGCATGATTTTGGAAATAAATATTTTAAATGTTTTCAAAAAGAGAAAGAGTATTTTTATGTTTATCAAAAGTTTTAATAGATAATGTCTTTTATGAGATTCTATTGGATGGTAATACAACTTATGAGTTGTTATGCTACCTAGGATTTCTAATATATTCTATCTCAATTTGTTGTTAACTTCATAAGCCCATCTAGTGGTTGTGCCACCTAGGGTTTCGTGAAACCTAGGGTTGCGTGCTCCTAGGGTTTCGTGGTGATGAGGATTTCAGCCTCTATAGGCACGTTTCCTTGTTTACCTTAACCTAAGATTCTAATAATATATTTACAACAATATTTTGAGATATTAAAGATAAATAAATTTCTTAAAGAGAAAGGTAGGGTTTTAGATTTTATATCTCCTATGCCTCTACTATAAATACTCCTTCTATCTCAATCATTCATAACGACTTTTACACACATTGAGTGAATTTTACAATTTGATTTTAAACAAACTTCGAGCAAAATATTTATTATTTTTATTGTTTGTTTTTTCCGAAAAAGTCGTGCATCAATTATTATCAATCGCTTACCGAAAAGTTCATGATAAATGGGAAGGAAGTCAGAAAGTCTTGAACTTCCTTACCAAACAGTCTAATAATAACATGAAGATGGGTCTAGGACAGGAATGTTATAGTCGAAGAGACCATGATAAGTACAAATCCACTACTTCTGACCGTGATTTCAGAAGAAGGAAATATGTCAATCTTTCAGAATATCTGATTTGCAATTATTGTGGTCACAATGGTCATGTTAAAGAGAATTGTGTTAAATATGTCAATGACAACAAAAATCAAACTGATTTTGTTAAAGAACATGACGTGTCTAGTGTTGATATGTCTGAACCTGAACCTAAACGTGAAGAATTTAGAAACAATGAGCTCAGATGGTTTATGACATGGCTTTCGATTACACATCAAAATCTTCATCATTCAAAGCGATTGTGAATCAAAAGCAGTCATTCAAATCTAGTTTGCATCACGACAATAGAAAACCTAGAACGTACTATAAACCTAGACAACCCTATGTTAAGACCAAAAGAATTGTAAAACATGTATAGGTTAGGAAGGATCAAATTTATAGAGTTACTAACCATAAAGGACCCAACTTAGCGTGGGTACCTAAAAGTTGTATTTGATTTCCTTGCAAATAATAGAGAAAGAAAATAACCAATGGTATCTTGATAGTGGTTGTTCGAGACACATGACCGGAAATAAGATTTTTTTCCTTTCACTAGAGCCCTTCGACGGTGGCAAGGTCACTTTTGGAGACAACAATAAGGGCAAGATAATCGGTGTAGGTAAGATAGGTATATTTTCTTCACATGCCATTAATAATGTATATCTGGTAGATGGTCTTAAACACAACTTGCTAAGTATCTCTCAATTATGTGACAAAGACAATAAATTCGTTTTTCATTCAAATGTTTGTCACATCATAATTGAAGGTACTAGTAATGTTATTCTATATGGTCTACGTAAAAGGAACGTGTATATGATATATTTAAACAAAGTCACTACAAGTTCCATTACTTGCATGAAAGCTACTGTAGATGATTCATGCTTGTGGCACAAGAGGTTTGCAAACATTAGTCCAACAACTTTAAAGAAAGTCAAATTGTGAGATTTAGTTGAGGGTTGACCCTCAATCAAATTCGAACAAGAAAAAATGTGTGACTCATCTACCCGATGCAAACAAGTTAGATCTTCATTAAAACCAAAGCGAGTAGTAAGTACAGAACGTCCACTTGAGTTGGTACACATGGATTTGTGTGGACCTATGAAAGTAAGAAGCCGTGGTGGATCAGGGTACGTCTTCGTCCTAGTCGACGACTACTCAAGGTATGTATGGCCTATATTTCTATTTACTAAAGATGAAACTTTTGATGAGTTTTTATTATTAATGAAACTTTCTCAAAACAATTATGATAAGAAGCTAGTTTCTATTCGTACGGATCATGGCACCGAATTTGATAATCAAGCCTTTATAGAATATTGTAGGGAGAATGGTGTAGGACATAACTTTTCTGCACCACGAACCCCACAACAAAATGGTGTCGTTGAACGTATAAATAAAACACTAGTGGACATGGCTCGCACTATGCTTTCGTGTAGTGGCCTTCCTAAGAACTTTTGGGCCGAAACCATTAGTACTGCATGCTATGCGCACAATAGAACTCTGATTATACCAATTCTCAAAAAGACTCCCTATGAACTTCTAAGAGCGAGAAAACCCAATATAGCTCATCTTCGTTGCTTCGGTATTAAATGTTTTGTCCATAATAATGAAAAAGTAATTTAAGCAACTTTGATCGACGAAGTGACGAAGATGTGTTTGTTGGTTATTCTAATCATAGCAAAACTTATAAAGTTTTTAACAAAAGAACTTTGTGCATAGAAGAAAGTTTTCATGTTATATTTGATGAAGATAATGTGCCTGGACAAGTTGAACATAATGAAGAAGAAGACATGAATGATCCCGAGTTTTGCCTTACAGATTTACCAGAAATCAATGAAAAAGTTATTGAAGGAATCAATGATGAACTTGATAAATCCGCAAATGATCTTAAAAAGAGAACTGAGACAATTGTTGATGATACGAATGTCTCCTCTCAAAACAAGAATAAGGAAACCGAAGTTATAACTGATGATGCTATAACTTTGGACCCAGATCAAGATAATGTAACTAAAGTTATATCAACTTCAGCTACAACCCCGAAGTCAAGCTCATAGGGAACCAATCGTGACTCTGAATTATTTGAGGAAGTTTGAATAAGGGAGTTCAAACAAGACGAACATTAAATAACTTTTGTTCATTCTATTCTTTTTTGTTTACCATAGAGCCTACCAACATCAAAGAAGCACTTGCGAAATTCGACTGGATTGTGGCAATGCAAGAAGAGCTTCAACAGTTCGAACGTAATAAAGTTTGGCATCTAGTGCCATGACCTAAGAATCGAACTGTGATTGGTACTCGATGGGTATTAAGAAATAAATTGCTTGACTCAGGAGTTATAGGTCGTAATAAGGCTCGATTGGTCGTTCAAGGTTATAATCAACATGAAGGGATCGATTATGACGAGACCTTCGCACCTGTAGCAAGACTTGAGGCTATTCGTCTGCTTATCGCCTTCGCAGCTCATAAAGGAATGATACTGTACCAAATGGATGTTAAGACTGCATTTCTTAACGGTTATTTGGTAGAAGAGGTTTTCCTAAAACAACTGCACGAATTTTTAAATAGAAAGTTTCAAAACCATGTTTTTAAACTTGATAAAGCTTTATATGGTTTGAAACAAGCGCCTAGGGCATGGTACGAAAGATTGTCTAAATTTCTATTACAAAACAATTTTAAAAGAGGATCTGTCGATAAAACCCTATTTCTAAACTCCGAGGGTTATGATTTACTTGTTGCTCAAATTTATGTAGACGATATTATTTTTGGTTCTACTAACTATAAATTGTGCAAGTACTTTTCAGATCTAATGACCTCAGAATTTGAAATGAGCATCATGGCAGAATTGAAATTCTTCCTAAGATTACAAATTCAACAAACTAAGGAAGGTATAAAGATTCACCAACAGAAATATGTCAAGGAGCTAATCAAGAAATTTGGTATGGAGAACGCTCATCCAATGGACACACCTATGGTAATTGATAAAAAGTTAACCTTAGACGAAAATGGTAAGTGCGTCGATGAAACTACATATCGAGGTATGATTGGTTATTTATTATATTTAACTGCAAGTAGACCTGACAATATGTTTAGCGTAAGTGTCTGTGCTCGGTTTTAATCGTGTCCTAATGAGTCACATATGATGTGACACCCTCAAATTTGCGGAAAGAAAAAAAAATTTATTTAAATACATAAAAGAAATAAGATAGTACAAAACGAAGGTGTCATAAAATAAAAAGGTCATTACAAAACGGAAATAATATTCTACAAACGAAATGTACAAGACGGGAGACATATCTCCCGTATAAATACGGAAATAAAAGTGTGTACAATAATATACAAACTATGAACCGAATATAGGTCCAAGGTAAAATACTTCGCTCGCTAGCTCGTCCATGTACCCCAAATATGCAACACCACCTGTTCGACCGCATTAAATATAAACACGGAAGCCACAGTCAGTGGGAGTAACTCCGAGTTCTCCCAGCCACGAAATGTCGAGTTTAATGAAACATGAAAACATAAAAGCAATGTATATAGAAAATACAAAACCTTAACATATATGATATGCTTTTCATGTTATGAAACAGTTAACTAACATATAACCTATCATATGAAAGCTATCATGTGAATTCGATAATAAAATATAACTCGAGGTAGGGAAGCTGGTATGCTGGCTCAGCGGTTACCAAGTAACATGGCCCTGATACACTCAAACCCTAATCAACACGTAATCATGTGAATCAGTTAACAACCGTTAATCCAAACTCTATCAATCCTAGCCGGCTTGCATCTCACCTTCTAGAACTCATAGAATCATACATACATGAAAGACCAATACTTCTACAAACAGGCATAAGTTCTTAGGACCGTCAATAGTCGACTTCTGTAACTCGAGGCTATACCACAAGGTAGGAAAAACATCCTAGTCCTAGACTGATCAGACCTAGCGACAACAGCTATTCCGTTCCCCGTCCCATGGACATAACCGTCTATGAGAAACTCTTACTAGGCGACCCCCTAAGCAGAGATGGCTAGTACTTAAGCTGGCTCCCTTCCCAAAGCGGAACTCTTAGGATGCCATGCCCCGACTTGGATATAAACCCACCAAGCCGGGACACAAAAGCTATCAAGCAGTGAAATATATACTCGTTAAAGATAGTACGGGCCTATCAATGTCATGGTCCAAGATACTCATTTAGAATTAGAATGGTCAAGACGCCATATACTCATAATTCTCTATGGGCACTTAGTCAACACGACACCAACCATATAATTAAACAGTCACGGAAAACATCCTATCATGTGACTATTTGCAATTAAATCATATTCAAATATCATATCGCCTCATATCTACTAAGGCTAATTCAATAATTAAATACAACCTTACTTGAAGACAAATCCCCGACCCGAGTCCCGCGACGGGTCATCAGTCAAATCGGGGCTGACTAGATCTTAGTTTGACCAAACCCGTTGGATCAAACCGGCTAGAAGCAGAGTCTTTATCACATAGACATAAAATCAACATATTCATTACATGTTATTTTATTACTACTTCTAACATGTGAATTATCATATTATACCCAAAAACCCGCTTTGACTTAAATGATAACAAATTAAACTACGACCTCATCTTATAATTTCTAACATGTGAGAAATAATAATTTATGAAAAACCTTTTTAATTAAATATTTTACTTATTAATATTTCCCACTTGCTAAATATTACAAAACACGATAAAAATGACGATAACTCAAAAACCGTCACAAGTCCCAAAGTGGGACCCACGGGCTGAGTTGGGCCGGACCCCACATGGGCCTGATGGGCCCCACGGCCTGTTTTGCTAAAAATGGCTGTTTTGCTTTAATTTTTCTAAAACCGATTTCTAATATTTTCCCGCATGCTTAACATAATTAAAACCCGTCAACACAACAATTAAACAATCAAACATCGACACAACCCAAAGACCAAATCCCGGACCCACCTTGGACCAACCCAGACCGGTCTGGACCGGCCTGGACCGGCTGGTTTGGTCCGGTTCAGCAACCACCACGGTTCACCAACAACAACACCCAAAATATTTCCAACATGTTTTAATCATCAAACAACCATTTTAACAACCATCCATAAAAATCATGATTATGAACAAATCATAAAAATATGTCAAGAATACTAACTTATCATAATTTTATACAAAAATCATCATTATGAAACCATCATCCAAATTTATTAAAAACACTAAACAACTTAAAAATTTCCTAAACAACTTAAAAATCATAACTTATTAAAAATCATCAAAATTCTTCAAGAACACTAAACTTGTTAAAATTCCATAAACAACATAAAAATCATAACTTATGAAAAACCATAAAAATTCATCAAGAACAATAAATCAACATAAAAATTTCCTACAACTTAAAAATCATCAAGAACAATAATACAACATAAAAATTTCCTACAACTTAAAAATCATCAAGAACAATAATACAACATAAAAATTCCTAACAACATAAAAATCATAACTTTATGGAAAATCATAAAAATTCATAAAACACAATAATAACCATTACTTATCATATTACTAACAAAAATCCATAAATCATAAAAAGATGAACCAAAAATAAAGATGAACCAAAATCAAAAGAAACAAACTTAAAGCTAAGTTACTAACTAAAATCATACATAACATAACATGAGCCAAAACTAAAGACTATGTGACATTAATTCGTCGAGTAAAACGGAATTGTTACCTTAGCTAGCAAACCACTTAGCACAAAATAATAATAAGAAGTAATAATAAGAAAACCCTCCTACTAATCTTCACCCAAAATATACGAGTCTCCAAACTCGTCTTCAAAATCTTCCCCTATAAGAAATAACAAGAAAACATTATTAGAACTAAAAAATATGAATTTCCATAATTAAAGTGTTGAAAACGATTTTACCGGAATTGAAATAAAACCGTACGTGAAGATGGAGAGCGAAGAGGAGAGTCTAGAAATATAAATTAGGATGGATTTAATTAAGAAACGAAGATTTTATGAAGGTTTGCTCAGCAACGATGAAGAACAATTGAGAACGACGAAGAACACGAAGAACGATCCACTTAAGTGATGTTTTTGATCTTATTTTGATTGTTGTAAAGTGAAAAGTTGTTGGTGAGTGGAAAGTGGATTTGAGCCGTGTAATATAGGCCAAATAAAGGTGTCGAGTTTTGAAATTGTTGTTACGTAATTGACTCGCGTTTAATAATTATTTTACGGTAAACGATTAAATATAATTAACGATAAAGTTAATTACACCAAATATCTAGATATTATGATATTGTATTCAAAAGTAATGAAAATATCAAGTCCTATTAGAGGACTTTGGAGCCGTGTGGTATGGTGAAGAATCGGTCTGATTTCGAGCGTTTTGCGTAATTTTCGTTAATGATCGATAAAGTAAATAGTTATCTAGATATTATGATATTGTAATCAAAAGTAATGAAAATATCAAGGCTATTAGAGGACTTTTGGGCCGTGTGGTATGGTGAGACAACGGGTCTGTTTTTGCTCGATTTGCGTAATCTCCGTTGACGGATCGATAAAGTAACAAATATCTAAGATATTTGTATTATTTTAATCGAATCAATTAAAATATCCAATCGTGAGTGGAAACCGATGACATGGCCGCGTGACTCATGCCAAAGTCGAGTTTCGATTTTGTTGCGCGCTTTACGATGCGTCGGGAATAGTTAAATGACGATTGGTTAAACCGTACAAGTTATTCTTTAAATTCCAAATAAATTCAAAATAATTATATTAAATTATGATAAATCTTTATAAATCTAAATAAAAATAAATCAAAAATATATTTTTTTTTAAATAAAATTTCGGTCTTCAAAATTGTAAGACGAGTCGGGAAAAGTCAACGAAAGTCAAAATCGACTAAAAAGTCGGAAAAAGTCAAAAATGACTTAAAAGTCCAGAAAAGTTTAAGACGACTTTAAAAGTCAAGAAAAGTAAAGGACGACTTAAAAAAGTCAAAGAAAAAGCCAAGCGATTTAAAGTCAAGAAAAGTCAAAGATGACCAAAAACGGTCTTTTCATGAAATCTCTCAAAAATTCCAAATACGAACGCGGAATTTCAAAATACGACTCGGAACAAAAATTCCTATATTAAAAACTTAAGTTCTACTGAAAAGTATCCATACGCTATTGCTTAAGCAAATTGGGTACTTTTCGGGTTGTTACAATCACCCCTCCTTTTAAAAAGTTTCGTCCTCGAAACTTAGAAGAAGGAACGTAACATATATGTAGGTCTATTTCAAAACTGTTAAAAAAAATATATTTGTAATAAAATACGGGGTCTTATCTACGAAACGGCAGGTTCTCGTCAGCAGACACGAATATCGGTAGAAGGAACGTAATCTTCGAACGGTTAAATCGAATAGAAAGAGGAAAGAAAGAAGGAAATTTACCTCAAGCAAAGAGCTCGGGATATTTAGCTAATATTTTAGCTTCGGGTTCCCAAGTTTCTGATTCGACGGTTCCACAACGCCAAAGGATACGAACTAAAGGCACCACCTTGTTTCGGAGTTGTTTGTTAGCCCTTTCAAGTATACGAAGCGGTCTTTCCTCCAAAGCCAAATTAGGTTCCAAGTCCAACACTTCTTCTTGAATAATATGACTCGGATCACTGATGTACTTCTTCAACTGAGAAACATGGAACACATCATGAACTTTGCTCAAGTTCGGAGGTAATTCCAAACGATAAGCAACAGGGCCAACTCTTTTAAGCACTCGAAACGGTCCAATATATTTAGGACTCAACTTCCCTTTCACTCCAACCCGTTTCACTCCTTTCATAGGTGACACTTTAAGGAATACACGGTCATCAACATCAAATTCAAGCGGTCGTCGACGAACATCGGCATAGGATTTCTGTCTATCTTGAGCGGCTTTCATTCGTTCACGAATGACTTGAACTTGATCGATCGTTTCAGTAACAATGTCGGGACTCAACATATGAGCATCTTGTACTTGATCCCAACAAACAGGACTACGGCATTTCCTACCGTACAAAGCCTCATAAGGTGACATCTTGATAGATGCATGATAACTGTTGTTATAAGAAAATTCCACCAAAGGCAAACACTTCTCCCAAGATGTATGAAAGTCTAAAGCACAAGCACGAAGAAGATCTTCCAAAGTCTGGATCGTTCTCTCGGTCTGACCATCAGTAGCGGCATGAAAAGTTGTGCTCATCAACAATTTACTACCCATGGCTTCTTGCAAAGCTGTCCAGAATCGGGAACTGAATCTCGGATCACGATCTGAAACTATATCTTTAGGAACTCCATGGTAGCGTACTATCTCTTTCACATAGGCACCAGCTAAAGTATCTATCTTCCAAGTTTCTTTGATAGGCACAAATCTGGCACACTTGGTTAGACGGTCAACAATAACCCAGATGGCATCCTTTCCACTAGCAGTTCTAGGTAAAGCCATCACAAAGTCCATAGAAATAGACTCCCATTTCCAAAGAGGAATTTCCAAAGGTTGCAGTAAACCTCCGGGTCTTTGATGATCAATCTTCACCTTCTGACAAGTAAGACATCTACTAACATACTCCTTCACTTCAATCTTCATCCTAGGCCACCAGAACTGTGGTCTCAACTCTTTATACATTTTGTCACCGCCTGGATGAATAGAATAAGGAGAAAGGTGAAGCTTCCATAAGTATTCTCTTCCTCAACTCGGCACTTCTTCGAACATACATTCGACCATGGTAACGAAGGTAGCCATCCATATCCACCACACAATCCTTTGCTTGCCAAAGTGATATTTTGCTCGAATGGCGATAAAGTAGGGCATCCTCCGGCTAAACAAGTACGAATCTCTCGATAAAATCAGGTCCGCAGTCAAGACCAAGCTAACAAAGCCTTTCCCAACAAACTGTAATCTCCAGCTTCTGTGAAATTCGGTCACTAGTTCATCGGGTAAAGTACCAAGAGCATTTAATGAATGACTAGTCGTTCTACTCAAAGCATCTGCCACCACATTTGCTTTTCCCTCGTGATAAATCAACTCAGCATCATAATCATTCACCAACTCTAACCATCTTCTCTGCCTCATGTTCAAATCTTTCTGAGTAAAAATGCACCTCAAGCTCTTATGATCGGTATATATTCGACAATGAACTCCGATAAGATAGTGTCTCCAAGTTTTCAAGGCATGTACTACAGCTGCTAACTCAAGATCATGAGTCGGGTAATTCACTTCATGAACCCTGAGTTGTCGAGAAGCATAAGCAATGACTTTTCTATTCTGCATCAAGACACATCCCAAACCATGCTTTGCAGCATCACAATATACATCATAATCAGCTTCATCATCTGGTAAAGTTAAAACCGGTGCGGTAGTCAATCTCTTCTTTAATTCCAAGAAGGCAATTTCACATTCATCTGTCCAAATATACTTTGCTTCCTTCTTTAGCAATTGAGTCATCGGTCTTGCTAATTTAGAGAAATCTTTCACAAACCGACGATAATAACCAGCTAAACCAAGGAAACTCCGAATCGCGGACACATTTTTCGGACTCTTCCAATCCACCACTGCCTCAATTTTAGCTGGATCGACCATAACCACCGTCTTGGGAAATGACATGACCAAGGAAAGATACTCGGGCAACCAGAATCACATGTGAGAACTTAGGACAGACCACTTTTGGCGTCGAAGAACACCCAAAATGGTATTCGAGGTGATAGCATGGTCTTCCTTGATTTTGAAAGATCAGAATGTCATCAATAAATAC